>JBANCY010000740.1:0-21098 GCA_037040045.1 Phorticella flavipennis | reverse complement strand
CCTCAAAATCAAGGCACACTGCGACCTGTTAGAAGCTTCAAACCAAAAAATTAGCTTTTCACACATATTTGTATTTGATTATTATCGAATATGACAGTTTAATTGGGAATATCGATGAAATGATTATTTATATATGAGGATATATCAATCAACTTATTCGATTGAACATATTGAGTCGCCAACACGACAATATATTGTTTTTCAAACATTTGAATTTCGGAACTTAAGCAATTATCCCATATTAAGTAAATAAATCATTTTTACCCCTTGATTCCAATTGAAACTTGGTATGAAGGAACAACCTTCAAAATAGTCACGGACCAATACAGCAGTGGAGATTCACAGGAATCCAAGAATATGGTGTAAGAATCAAATTGAAGCTGTGTATTAAGTATCTAGGATCTTAAGGTCTTAGATTCTCGGGATATCTGAGAGGCTGCGAGAAAGATTAGATTAAAGTTTAGATTCCCCTTTGGAATAAAAAGTTCTTATACTATTCATTTGGAAATATGTTTTTATTTTTACTTTTCTCAGAAGCTATCATTGCATTGAAGGAAGCGTCCAAGACACCCAAATATTATGCTTATACTTTTGCTCATATATTCCTGGGTTTTCAAGCTTTTGAATTCAAAATACAGACAATCGACAGTTTCTTTATTGTCGATCGATCCATCCATCAAATTTCAAAAAGTATCATATAACTAAAAGTCTGTTTAGCCTGAATATCTCAAGCTTTTAGAGCAATTGTATTAAAATTTTGAGCATATTTTTTTTCGTTGCAGACAATTCCATTTGTTATTTCTATATCGAATCCACTGCATTACATTACTTATTTGTTTCTTATTTTTTGTTTTTGAGCTCGAAATATAAATTAGGTAAATGGATATATTGGGGGCCTCGGTGGCCCTCCTACAAATACTTGGTTGTGGCGTAGGATTTGAAATCCACCCACGTGAAAAAAGTTCGTCTGTGAAGGAAGCCGTAATAAAGAAAAATAGTGTTTCAGGCTTTGACCTGATAGGGTTGTTATGGCCATATAATAATAATAATAAATTCCACAACTTTGAAAATTGAATGAAATCTTATTTCTATTCGAAGACCATTCCTTCTGTATATTTTGTTATAAGTCATCCCATCTCTTAGGTAATATGGGCAAAATTCCTGGGTAAATCCCAAGCTATATTATCAATGGCCACACTAAATCCAAAGCAGCTTTAAGGCCTGCTTAGTCTTAAAAATTGATACACAGAGTTTTTTCTGGTAAAAATCCGTGCAAAATGATGTTTGTGCGCGCCTCGTGCGAGTATTTCGATTCAAATGGCGTTTTTATTGCCTTGAAACATTGCCAATTGCATTTGTTACATCCAACGGAAGCACCTATCATAAAGTGGCCGGGGGAAAAAAACAACAGGAAAAAACTGGAATTCCTGTTCCTCAGTTGGCAACGGACTAAAACTAATTACTGCGGCGCGAGCTAGAAAAATAAATTCCATTGCGCATTAAATTCAAATCAATCATCCGGCTTCCGGTTTCGATGGCCCGAAACATTGTCAACATTTGCAAATCTATTGGTAAATCTGGCCAGGCAAGCAGAACGGTTGGCAACGCGAGTGCCATTTAAGCGACATTGGCAACATTGTAGCCCAACGGGTTTTAGTTGTTCGGCAAACTCAACTCAGTTTATGCGCAACAATGTGTGGAGCACTCATGATGCGATTTACCGATTTTTATGGCCGCCATAACAATGGCAAGTGCGTCCGACCTTCCACCTGAATGGTCATAAAATCCTAAAGGGGCTCCACGCATAAAGAAGGCCAAAAATGCTGGGCCAACCTGGTCCTTTCGTCTTGGCCAGATGCGAGCATAATTATGCAATACTAAAGGATGTCGACGACGGTGACGACGGCGATGACGAGGACGAGAAAGACGCATTTGACTCAATAAGAATAAGAGCTACATATGTTTTGTATATACGACTAAAAGATATCCTTTATTATATGGCCATAACAACCCTATCGTGTCAATACCTGAAGCACTGTTTTTCTTGATTTCTGCTTCTTTCACTGAAGAACTTTTGTTACGTGGGTGGATTTCAAATCCTACGCCACAACCTAGTATTTCTAGGAGGGTCATGACTCGAGCAGGACTCGATCTCGCACCTCTTGTTTAGCGGGACAGTGCTCTATCCACTGATCCACCGAGACCCCAAAGATATTCTTTTGCTTGCGTTAAAATTTTGAAAACTTGAGACATTTTGTTGACATCATTTTAATGAAACTTGTTTAACCAATAAATACTGGGATAGTTAATGTTAATACATTTTTAGTATTTGGCCATAATAACCCTATCGATTCACAGACTGAAGCACTATTTGTTTTTATGTCTGCTTCCTTTACTGAAGAGCGTTTTTTTCCTACGCCTCGACCTAACCTAACGATCGAACCCACAGCTCTTGTTAGGGCCCACCGAGGCCACATTAGAGATTATGTTTATCAATCTATTTAAGCAGATATTGTCGTGTTTTCGTATGTTTCTGTCTAACCTATTCAACACTTACAGGGTATGACAACAATTTGTAAGATCGTTCTTCTTTCCTCTTGTTTTTCTTTAAATTTTCATAAGTGCTCACCTCGCCTATAGCCAGTTTCACCTCATTTTCAACAGGGTATCATGTACAGGGTATATAACAACAACTTTTAACAATATGCCCCTTTAAACGTGTAAGATCTTTCTTCCTATCAACAGCTATCGCATGTTTCCTCATGTTTTCTCTTGTATTTCTTTAAATTTTCATAATTGCCCACCTCAGCTATAGCCAGGGCACCATTTACAGGGTATATAACAACAACTTTTGACAATATGCCCCTATAAATGTGGCTGTGTTTGACGCCTTCGAGGGTCATGCCAAATGCAAATATGGCGTGTTCCTGCAACATGCGCTCGTGTCCTTTGCGATGGCGGCGGTTACTGTTCTTTGCCGCCAGCACATGTTCTCCTGCCCAATGTATACTATATTGGCCAACCACACTCCTCACCCCTATACACACACACCCCCTACTCACCCACATACTCGCATATCCTCTGCTTTCCTGCCATATTGCACAATTCTGCATAATTTGTAGCATTCTTTCGTGGAGTGCCGAAAGGGTCCTTGGCGTTGTCGTCTGCGCGGCATCTTCTGTGCAATATCTAACAAATTAGCATAGAGAACTGCAAATTTGAATTATGGCTAGCAGCAGCAGCTGTTTCAACTGAATCGGTTTTACACCGACCCCCCGATTCCCGATCCCCGATCCCGGGCGTCCAATGCCCCATCATCAACCGGCATGCTCCACTTCACTGCGGTAAATATATGCGTTGGCCAACCAAATCAAAAAATACCCCCAAATTATTCAACGTTTTCAAAGACGAACCAAATTTGCGCTATGAAATTGTTGCTCTTCAAGAAAGAGATATAATATATAGTATTAGATAGGTGGGGCCTCAGTGGGCCAGTGGATAACGCACTGTCCTGCGAAACAAGAGGTGTTGGGTTCGAGTCCCACTCGTGTACTTAGCATGACCTTCCTAGAAAAACTAGGTTGTGGCGTAGGGCTTGAAATCCACCCACGTAATAAAAATATTCAGTGAAGGAAGCTAGAAATAAAGGAAAAAAAGGGTTTTAGGCTGTGACCCGAAAGGGTTGTAAGCCACTTAAAAAAAAAAGATAGGTAGAAAGGCCAAATTCAAAGAATTTATCTCACAGAACACTTTAAGCATTTAACAATTAAGACAATGACTATACCTTTATTTATATCTCAATAATAGTCAAAATTATCAAAACAGAAAAACTTAAAAACTTCCCCGCAGTATTCCTATCGCACTTTTCCCAGTTTTCAAAGATTACAATCACAATAAACAACAGACGAACGTTAAGTTTGCCACAAAAACCACAAAACCAATAAGTGCTTTCGAAACTACAAATTGGAACTCAAAATACAATTATTAATATATTTATTTTTAGCCTATGGACGGAACACTTTGTTTTGGCAAAACCCTGGGACAATATAATATATTATATATAGGTATAAATGATTTTTGTAGCGACAATAGCATAGCAATCGTTAAGAAATTTGCCAAGATTCTGAAACAGTTTCAAATACGAAAAGTCTGTTTTTGAACTAGGCATATCTTTAAAGCACTTTGGTTATATTCTCTATTTCTTCATTATCCAAAAATGTCAAAAGCGTGCTTGAGACGAGAATCTGTCTAGAAATGGTCTAGATATCATTATCCGATATTATAATATTAGAATTAAATTAAACATAAGAATATTGAAATTAATATCACTTGCCTCTTGCCTTCAGCTCAAGATTTCGATATCTTTACAACACTTTCCACAAAAAACTATCAAAAAACATAAGGCAAAACCAAAAAAAAAAATTTAATTGGGAAGAATAAAATTGAAAAAAAAAAATGATAAAAGAATAATATATAAATAATATATAAGTGCTCTGTCAATCTTAAAGAACTTTGGATGACCCAAGAGTTCATTTCTCATCTTTTCTTGGATTATGTGAATATAATAAGTAAAATGTGAATATAAGTAAAATTCGTTCTAGTTCTTCTAATGTTTTCAATTTTTTCGAATCAATTACGGGATTGCAAATTCTGCCGGATCGTAAAAGCGTCACCGTTTCTCTAATGCTCCATGGAGACCGAATTCTTATGAGCCAGATTTCTCACTCAAACATCATCTGTGTCTTCGTATAAGGTAGAAGGCGGAGTCAGCTTAATAAATGATGAAATTACTACATAGTATGCGTAATGCCTACTTTATGCCTCCTTTAGTATTGTGTGATACGATATTGGTATTTTTATTATATGGCTATAAAAACCCTTTCGGGTCAAAGCCTGAAGCTCTATTTTCCTCTATTTCTGCTTTCTTCACTGAAGACCATTTTTATGTGGACGGATTTCAAATCCTACGCCACAACCTAGTTTTTCTAGGAGGGTCATGCCTAAAGGCATGAGCGGGACTCGAACCTCGCACCTATTGTTTGGCGGGACAGTGCGCAATCCACTGGACCATCGAGGTATTGAATTCGTAACTCATAGATTCGATTATTTATGCTTATATAATTTCTTATTGCTCTAATATTATCGTTGAACAACAAGATAATTCCTGACACGGATGGATCATTTATTATCAAGTGGATTCCGAAAGTAGAATCGAATCTTGTCTAGATGGTCCATGACACCAGAGAAATTCATTAATTTAAAATTTTAATAGTTAATATAATGCTAAATCCTTGACATTGGAATAATAGACAAAAATATAATGGTTAAAATTAGTTTGATGCTCCTAAAAATATAACAGTTTCAACCAAACCCTACTATTGAGAACTTTTTTGATTTAAAAGCAAAGTTCAAATAGATGTAATAATATTTTTCAATATATTAATGGATGTCTGAATAACTTAAGAGGTTACATACCTTTTCGACCACAAAGAAAAAAGAATGATTTTCATAATAATATTTATAGTTCTAATTAAGACATTATTGAACTAATGTATATTGTCCATGAAATCACATGTTGTCCTGAAATTTTACCAACTTTAAAACTGAAATTTTTTTTTAATATTTATGGAAACTGGAACTGTTTTTTCAAAACACTTTCTTTAAGGCGGCTTGCGGTGTGTTTTTAAAAACTGGTTGTTGACCCAAAATATAAATTTTGGTAGAAATTCCATTGTTTACGACCTAACTATAATATCTATAAATAAGCCCTGTAAATTTCAAGCTGATTGCTTTAGCGGTTTTGGGAGAATCATATACACCGTAACAGTAGTATCAAAAAAATACTTTTCAAAGATAATAGCGCTAAAAGTTCCAGGTTCCCATTCTGAGAAATATCACGCTAAAAATATCAACAACTTCGGTTCTAATGCACCGATATCAATGAAAATTTGGGAAAACGTTGTCGAAAATGTATACTTTTATAAATTGCTTCCTTCCAAATTCCTGTTACCACCGAAATGCAACTGCCAAGCATACCCGTTGCCAGAGTAGGGGCGACCCTTTTTCCAATTTGCATGTGCTGCAGATGTAACTGCAGAATGTACACATGGCTCTCATATTGAACTATGATATGACCACTGGCTTGCTAAGCATATGCATATGATATGTATATGCGCTGGGCCAGATGGATGGAGACGGATGGGTGGGGGCGTTGGGTCGGTGGCCCAACGTAGGCCGGGAGGGGGCTGGTGGCATCGACGGAATCGACGGCATCGGCATCGGAATTCGTCTAGCCGTGCGTCTAATGCGCCTAATAGAGCCATGTTTGCCCAAAGTTTGCCAGCTTCTGCGATGTCGGCCTCTTTGCCGCCGCTCTGCAAATACGTAATCAGTGGAAATTTTCATGCACATTTTTCTTTTGGGTTTTTCTTATTTTCCTATTTTCCTACTTTCTGTTTTATTCTTTGCATTGAAGAAGGCGGAAGGCCCCCAGAAGTGGGCCTGGCGTAGAAGGCGAGGCTCAACTTGAAATACGTTTCGCAATTTCCATAAACACGTGTGCAAATAACACGTGTGCTCCGCCATTAGGCATCGGTTAGGGGCAAGTGGGAACATGTGGGGACAACTGGGGGCAAGTGGCAAGTTGTTGGGGCTTGGCTAGAACATTAGCTAACTATTGGCGGGGATTTGATTGTAGCCGACGCGTCGGTTGGGTTCGCTGCTGGGAATCTCTTATTTGAGTTTTGTCGCTGTAAAAATGCGCCTCAAATTGATTTTTATTTATATTTCAAAGGAAAACTTTTCAGCAGATGTTGAGCTTTTGTTTTTCCCTGGCTCGGGAATCATGTGTGCAGCTGCGACAAAAGCCCCATCCCCACGTAGAATACTCTTCATGGAATATCCATTAGGCCATTAAATAGAAATCGATTTGCCGGCAGAGCCCTAAGACCGCTCCTCCAGCCATACTGTCCCCCATCCATCACAGCCATCCAGCCCATCCATTTACTCCCCCTACACAGGGTCCTGAGCTATGGCATAAAAGAAACATGAGTTCAGCACATTTGACTTCAACTTTGCCCGGCCATCGAGGCGCCTAATTAAATTTGTAGGATTATTTCTAATTGTAGGCACGGGGATATTGACTTGTTATCCCCAGATGATTAATGCATGGAACCTATGGCATTAGTTATTTATTACGGAGCAAACAGCTTGTGCTATATGGACACGTGGGATAAGAGGTAAAAACTGTACTGTTTGAGAATTAGCCGATTGACCCTAGGGCCTATGTCTTTGGCAAGATTTTTAGAACTATAGCAAGGGAAATCTCATTTCAAATTTTAGCAAAAAGCTTATAATAAATGGAATTGAAATAACCTAAAAGCTCTAAAACTAGAGGCGTTAGTTTGATTATTGTGAAAACAATAGGATCAAAGCGTTTTCAGCTATTGTTTTAGAATCTAAAGTTTGGATTTTGAATACAAAATTTAAAACTGATGACATTGAAGACAATCGATTGCAATTTTCTTAATTCATATAGTGTTTTTCTTAATGTTATTAACAGGGATTGTTTTCTTTGCACTTGTAATTTTGCTGTTAGTATTATCGATATATCGCTATTTTTTAAGGGTATCGATTATTTTCGCGAAATTTCGGATAATACTATATTAAAAACCAAACTTTTTAAGCCTCGTATGGCAACCATAGCCAAATACGTATCAGATCTCTTACCACTCGATTCGAAGATCGAATAAATCTCCAGGAAAAATAACTTTACTCTCATGAGGCAATTATAGATGCATAAAGCAAATATATGAATAAAGCTTAATAGATATGTATCTACTGGTAAGTCGAATTGTCCAACGCGATTTCAATGCGTAATATCATATCATAATCATGTCATATCACATATCATAATATATTTTAGTTTAACAGGTTGAACAGCTCATCTATAGAAGCATCTCATTTCAACCCATCTTCATATGACTCGTGCCAGAAAAATAGTTTGCCGTTCATTGAGAGGCCTAAGAACTATGGTATGCATCCTATATTATACATAATAATCTTAATGAGCTTTAAGTATTATATGATTTCCCCTCAGATGCTGCTCTTATAAGATCATCATGCAAAACACCTGCGGTCGCAGCTTGCCAAGATCTTAAAGCGTTGTTTTGCAACTTATGCAACTGATGCAGCTGGGGGTAATCCGAGCTTCAAACGCGTAGGGAAATCGATGCTTTGGCAGCATGGGCGCCACCAGGAGGGGCTATATGCGTGCTGATGTATGCTGGCTACGCCGATGGTCGGTCACGAACTGTCAACGCTGAGGTTTTCATCTTTCGAAGCAAACAACAGAAGCCTCATTCGAGTGACAATCGTTGGCATGGAACGTTGGCAGAATCGCATTGCTGTGGTGACCGGTGCCAGTTCTGGGATTGGAGCTGCCATCAGCAGACAACTTATTGCCGCAGGCGTTGTTGTGGTGGCGCTAGCACGTCGCCTGGAGCGTCTGGAGCAGCTGCGCCAACAATTGCCGGAGGCCCAGCAACAGCAGCTGCACATAAGAAAATGTGATGTTACCGAGGCGGAGTCGGTGAACGCGGCCTTTGATTGGATCGAAGCGGAGCTGGGCGGTGTGGATATATTGATCAATAATGCGGGCAAGTTGTCCGGCGGACAATTGGTGGACCTGTCGCTGGAGACTGTGCATCAGGTGCTGCAGACCAATGTCATGGGCGTGGTGCACTGCACCCAACGTGGCTTCCAGTCGCTACGCCGACGCAATTTGCCCGGCCATGTGGTGCTGATCAACAGCATTGTGGGGCATTATTTGTTTAATCCGCTGCCTGGCAGCATGCAGGAGCTCAATATTTATCCGGCTACCAAACATGCTTTGACTGTTATGACAGAGCTCTTCCGACAGGAGTTTCGGGATTTCAAGACACAGGTGAAGGTTACGGTAAGCTTGAGAGGAGATCTTCAACTTCAATGTGTAATGAAATTGAGCTTTTGCAGAGCATTAGTCCTGGCCTGGTGGATACGGATCTGGTGCCGCAAGCCTACAAGCGGCTGCCCATGCTACAGCCTGAAGATGTGGCCAATGCCATAATGTATGCCCTGGCAACGCCGGCGCACGTACAGGTGCACGAGCTGACCATCAAGCCGATGGGTGAACCCTTCTGATTGGGAGTGCAAACAGTTGTTGGAAATGTTATTAAATTTCACTGTATGAGTTCAGTGTGCATAGTTGACCCCTCGCCAGTGTTTCAATTGATTTGGGCATCTGACCTCTGACCCGTGAATGTGCCACACAAAATATTTATAATCGTAAAGAGCAAATGGAGCAATGACGAGCTGGTGAATCGAGTGACAGCCGCTTAATTATTCAGCTGCCAGTGAGCACGGGTCACCAAGGTCTCCTCCGACTATTAATAAATTAAAGTCGAAAAATCAACTGCAAACTTGGAATAGGAATGCCGGCAAGTGCGGGTGTTGGGCTGGTGGGATTGGTGGGGCACCTTCAAGTCGCATATGCCATATAAGGCAGCTCTGGTCGTGGGCTAGACTCAGTTTTCTAGCACGTTCCACTCCGAGTCGAACAGAATTTTTGCAATTTGAATTTAAAGCCATGGAACGCTGGCAGAATCGTGTCGCCGTTGTGACTGGTGCCAGTTCGGGCATTGGTGCTGCCCTCAGCAAGGATCTGGTGCGTGCCGGCTGCATTGTGGTTGGACTGGCGCGACGCGTGGAACGCGTTGAGGCGCTTAAGGAGCAGCTGCCGGAGGAGCTGCAATCGAATTTGCATGCGATCAAGTGCGATGTGGGTGAACTTGCCTCGGTGACCGAAGCCTTTGACTGGATCGAGGAGCAACTGGGCGGCATTGATATACTGGTCAATAATGCTGGCTTGCTGTACTGTGGCCAGGTGTTGACCATGGAATTGGAGCAACTGCAGCATGTATTCCAAGTGAATCTAATGGGTGTCATCTACTGCACCCAGCGTGCCTTTCGCTCTATGCAGCAACGCGACGTGCCCGGCCATGTGGTGCTGATCAACAGCCTTACTGGGCACCATATTATCAGCCCACCTGGGGACCAGTTGCAGGCGCTTAATATGTATCCAGTGACCAAGCACGGTATTACCGCGCTGCAAGAGATACTGCGTCAGGAGCTGAAGGGTTTCAAGACGCAGATCAAAGTGACGGTAAGTGCAGGCAGCGAAGCAACCCAAAGGTTAGCTAGTGATCACCTCTTACACTTTGACAGAGCATCAGTCCGGGTGTGACCAATACGGAAATATTGCCCGATGGCTTCACCGATTTGCCCATGCTGCGCCCCGAGGATATTGCCGCTGGCATCATGTACGCCCTGGCCACGCCACCGCATGTCCAGGTGCATCAGCTGACCATTAAGCCCCTGGGCGAGCCCTTCTAGGCTTACAGTTTGTACTATTAAAACGCAATCTAGTGCAAACTGCCTGCTTTTCTTTGGAAAATTGTGTTCTTTATTCGAAAAAAGATTTGACTGGCGGTGGGTGGTGGGCGGTGTGTGGTGTTTGGTACTTGGTGCTGGTGGGTGTGGCACTTCCGGTATGCTGCAAGGCATGCCAAAATACGAAAATAAGTTAACATTAGCTTGACATGCCGACGCACTTCCCAACCCGAACCCGACTGACGCATACCGAGCACAGCTCCCGGAACAGGTGGCGTCCGCATCCGTTTCCGTGTCTCCTTGCCTGCATTGCCGGCGTCTGTCAATATTGAAAGCGTGCGCATTTGACATAAAATGTAATATAGTCACACACACATAGACACACACATAGACACACACAGACACACACCCAGCTACACACAGACACCGACTACAGACTATGACAGGGAGACGGCAAAAGATGCTCCGAAGATACTGCAACAGCTCCAGCAGTTTTATGCAAAACAGCTGCTGACGGAGGAGTCTTGCTCTAGCTATAGCTACACCTGAAGAATCGGTATACAGCATTAAAGGATTAGTTACAGATCTAGCTGATATTCATATTGGACAAATTAAGCTTTTGAGCCGGCCAGTTGTCCTCAATTCTCCTATGATTTCAGATATTTATGAAAATCTGTTAAGAGATAACAGATTAATGGATGAAACCCCTCGCCCAAAGCTTGAGAAAATATTGCAGATATTATTCATAGGCAGTTAAAAACCCTATAGGTATATAATAGATGTATATTGATTTTAAATTGTTTGTAAGTGATATCGATCTTATCGATATTCATAAAGATTTTATCGATATTCATAGCGATATTTCCCTAATACTTCAACACGATGAATTATAGGTATAGAATATATATACACGTTATATACGTTATATTTTGGGGCCTCGGTGGTCCAGTGGATAGCGCACTATCCCGCCAGACAAGAAGTGCGAGGTTCGAGTCCCGCTCATGCCTTTAGGCACGACCCTCCTAGAAAAACTAGGTTGTGGCGTAGGATTTGAAATCCACCCATGTGAAAAATTGTTTTCAGTGAAGGAAGCAGAAATAGAGGAAAATAGAGCTTCAGGTTTTGACCCGAAAGGGTTTTTATGGCCGTATAATAATAATAATATATAAATACTTAAACTGTAAATATACACACGTTATGTAAATATTGATATAATCTACCCGATAATGCATCCTTCTTATATATATCTGCGTAATTTCAAAGATGATGCAAGGCGTCGAGTTGTTCGACTGAATCGCTTGAACTTGGTTGGCTGGACTGGAAACAATTCGATATTTTAATAGATTAGGTCGATCAGATATTATTTATAGGTAGTTAAGAATACATGTATATTGGTTTTTAATTTTTTGTGAATGATATCGATATTCATAGCGATATTTCCTTGATACCTTATTGAACACGATATTGTTCGTTATGTAAATATTGATAAGTTCTACCCAATCCTTTTTTATATATGTCAGCGTATTCTTCAAGACGGGACAATGCGTCTACTATGTTCCACTGAATTGGTCGGACTATGGCTGGAAGCGATTCGATATTTTTATCGATTAAGGCGATCTTTTTTTGGGCAGTTAATCGATTCTTTAACAGATTTAACTGGTTTTTTTTTGCCTAAAATGATCAAAAGAGTTCGATTCACAATTTTCATTATAATATCCAGCCCCAGATCGGACTGACCGCTAAGTATATAATTAATTGAACTTCAACTGTTATTAACATAACATAACTTGCAGTTACTCAGAAGAGCTTCAACTGTTATTTACAGAGACCTACTTTAAAGCCATTAAATTTGCTTCTTTCGCTGATAATATTAGTCAAAATTATTCAGTGGAATAGAAATATAATGTTATTATTAGAGTCCTGTGAAACAGAGAAAAGTGTATAAGTATACCATTTCCATGAAAATGTCGACGTTTTAGTGCCGTGCGCGATCTTGGTTTTGAGCGATTATCTGTAAAATCTTCCGCCTATTATCAGACTACTTTATTGCTATGTGTTATATAGAGACTGATTTTTAGAAATTTATATTTTTCAAGATACTTCTAAAAACCAACATCGCAAAGGTGGACATGGAAATATGTTGATCCGATTTATACTTTCTCTAAATTACACGCAGGATGATCATCAATTGGAGACCTCGGGGGACCAGTGTATAGCGCACTGGCCCGCCAAACAAGAAGTGCGAGTTCGAGTCCCGCTCATGTCGATAGGCATGACCTTTCTAGAGGCGTAGGACTTGAAATCCTTCAGTGAAGGAAGCAGGAAAAAAGACAAATAGTGCTTCAGGCTTTGCCCCAATGGGGTTGTTATGGCCATATATCAAAATAATGATCATCAATTGTTTTGTGCTGCAAGGACAGCTAATCCCTCTATATTTTTGAAAGTGCGTATAAGCTAAGGATTACTAAGGAGGAGCTTGCACCTGGAGGATAACAAGCACAGCTTAGCTCTAAGATGGTCGATGACGATGTTGGGTATCTACTAGATACTATCTAGCTTCAGATTGGAATCAAGCATCGTTGTGCCGGGCCAGTTTAAACCTATATTAAAATTGTTCAAGAAGTAAACAAACAACTGTCCCACTCGCTGCATTGGTAGTTGTAATTTAGAAACTACTTTAGATGGACCTCTAAAAGTTAATGTACATCCTATTGAATATATTATATTCGACTACCCTACAATAATTTTGTTTTTTAGATTTCAACTATCGAATGGCGAAGAGTATCTTTTGGCAGGTATTTCTTGCAGTGTATTTTACATATTGCTTCAAAAATGTTGCATTTCATTTTAGGATTTTTAACTGGCACACGTGGCGGCTGAAGTTAGCAGGCAGCCACACCCCGAAAGCCCGGGCGACAGTCTAAGCCAGAAAACTTTTATGACTTGTCTCTGGAGCAGCAGGAGCAGGAGCAACAGAAGCAACAGCAGAAGCAGGAGCAGCAGAAGCAGGAGCAGCAGAAGCAGGAGCAGCAGAAGCAGCAGAAGCAGGAGCAACAGAAGCAGGAGCAACAGTAATAGGAATGCTGCTGATAACAGGCAACTGTAACTGAAACAGCAGCAGCAGCAGCAGGAGCAGGAGCAGCCGAATGTGGCATCAACGTGCTGCTGCCTTGTTGGCATCACTCGCGTCACGCCAAGTTGTCAATGTTGCATATAAACACACGGCGCAGTGTCAGTGTTGTTGCTGTGCGTGTTGCAGTGTTGCATATTGCAGTCAGCTCTGGCAGCGCAGCTCGTTTGCTTGTCTCTTGCAATGGCAGCTGCTGCTGCTACCGCCCGGCCCTCTGCCCTCTGTCCTTTGCCCTCGGCTCGCCTGTCAGCCCATCCGCTCGTCCGCCCGTCCGCCCGTCTGTCTGCCTGAAATAGCTAATAATGTGGCGCATCTATTTTGGCCCCGAAGCGATACACGATGGGTAACCTGGTGCAGGTCTCAAACTGTCAGTTGTCGCAGTCGCAGTCGCTGTCTCTGTCGATGTTGGCTGTTGTCTGTTGCCTCTTGTTTGTTGCCTGTCAGGTTGAGATTTTTAGCCTCTTGAAGATCAGCAGCAGGAATACCCATAGTGTGGAATAGTGTTGGCTTTAATCCTGCGGCACCTGCGGCTGCCAAGTGAAGCGTTCATGCGGCAATTGCTTTGACCTTCAGCGGTTTCAACGTTTCAATAAACACCTTGCGGTGTTGGCCCCAAGCACAGACAGCTGCTGGTCAGCGCTTCCGTTCATGTTCCATTTCCGTTTCCTCATCAACGGCATGGGCGGTCTACGGCTGCGGATGAGCTTGCAACTGGCGAAATTTATTTAGCAGGAAAATCAAAATTGCCAGCAAACCAACTAGAAAGGAAGTTACAATTTACAATATTTTACTGATTATAAGATTATTGAAGCGTCTTTTAAAGTACGCACGTTTTGGGTATTAAAATACAATTGTTTTTAGTCAAAGCATTCAAAATTTCAAGCACCCCCCAAAATATACAAATTTTCCTTTTTGACCCACCGCAAGTCAGCTGCCTCCACTCAAGCAAAAAATGATGAAATTTTGAAAATCTTGTCTGACCCACAACAGCTGTGATGTATGCCAAGCGAAAAGGCAAAGGCCAAGTTAAGTTGGAGCCCAAATCGTGGAGGAGACCCATTGAGGGACTACGCTGAGCGCCTACTTTGAATTTTGTTAATTTCTGCTGCATACTTTTAGGCGCGACGACTTAAAAATTTGCATTGAAATTGGATGCGTCGAGTCCTTTGGTCTGATTACAGCTAATCAGCATGCGTTAGACTGCCCGTGCCGTTAATTTGTTTGACCTTTTTTAATACCCTGTTTAGAACAGTAAAATACAAGCAGTTACATTGCCAAAATACCTAAAAATTACCCCAACGAATTGCTTATCAAGATGTCTCCAAATGTATCAACTAGTGCAGCAACCTTTCTCGAAAACATTATACTTTTGCCTCTTAACGCTTACACCCCAGCCAGTTGCACCTGTTCTAGCTTTAATATGGCCTACAGAGCATCTGCTAGTCTAATACATTTCGTTGTTGCTACTGATTGCCGCCTGCTGTAGGCGACGGGTCCTCTGGGTTCTGCAGCCTGATTGATTTGCGGTGACATTTTTCGACTGGGCTGGGTAATTAGCATAACGCTGACAGCTTTTAATAAGTCGCTCCGGCAGGAGCAGGTGCTGCAGATGCGTAGATTGAGGCGCCTCTTGGTTGCATTTTGCGTGGCAATGCGAGTGCGAGAGAGCCTTGTGTTGATTTTAATTAAAACTTCAATTGGAGGCGCCACAACGCTGCCAAGGCAAGAGCTGCGTGACGGACTCACTCAGCTGTGATTCAGTCCCTCAATCCTCAATCACGCGGCGCACATCTCCACAGAAAATCTAATTAAACAGCCTCCAAGGTGTTTCCAAATCAGGCGGGATGCCTTGTAAGCAGGGGCCGCGGGAGCAGGACCCTAGCAGCAAAACGTACAACCTCAGCTACTGCGCAGAGACAGCGGATGGGGAGTCAAGGGTTCTGCCTCAATGAAATTTTATTGATTTGCTGATTACAATTTGAAGGCGGCAATTTCTTGCCTAAATTCTAGAAGAGTTTAGTCTAACTGGCAAATGGGGGATTGTTTATGAAATAGCGAGTTGGTTTTAACACAGAATTTAATGGGTATTACAGTCATGTTGCAAATACAGACAAACAAAATGTAATTTAAGTCGAGGTTTCAATTATGAAGAAATTCTTTTAATACATTTTGTAGGAAACTTGGTAAGTATTGACTTAGGAAAGATTCATATAAATCTATTGGTAGTGTTTCTGGTGGATTCTGTCTTAGGATTTTGATGTGACTAGCAAATTTTAAGGCAATTTTGGAAGAAACCTTTATAGAACTCTTTTCGGATCCTTCGCTAAATGCTTTTTTGAAAAGTTAGAAGGAAGTTTAAGCCTTTGGGAAAACAAGTTGGAAAACTGACATGCTACAACTTTTAGTAGAATCATGGGGAGAAATCTTGGGGAAACAATTCGAAGGGAACACATTTGAAAACCTATGCTAGAAACCCTGTTGAACAGAGAACATATAGTAAAATTTTGTGTAGAACCTTTTATAAAATCCTTGATACAACATTGGTGGAGCTCTTGGAAATATAATATAGAAGTCTTAATGTAAAACTTATATGACACTTTTGTATAACAATTGATATCACCCTTAGTAGTGCTCTTGGTAGACAGCTTTCTGAAATATTTGATAAGGCAAGCCCATGGAAAACAATTCAGATGGAATCCTTAGCAGTACTTTTAGTTAAATGCTTGGTAAAACCCTTCAAGGAACCCTCGGTAGAACGTTTTGTGCAGCTTTCGTATAAATCTTAATGTATACCTTAGATGACTCCTTTCCAGCACCCATAGTAGTACCTTCGGTAAAAAGCCTTTTAAGATAGAAGTTTTGAGTTGATTCTAAGTAGAACCGATAATAGCATCTTTAAGAGTTTCTTGTTTGTTATAATTACAAAAGGCTATTCCTGAAAATAAGGAAGGAAATTGGGAAGCTTGCTTGTGCCCTGTCGAAATCTATAATAATATGGAATTATTATTATATGCCCCAACCCTTGCTAGACACTATATCTATAATTCTTGAAATAAAGAACTATACCTTGAAATAATTCTAGGTTTCATTCCATGGACCAAGACCGTTGAGATAATTGCTGTGAAATTTCGTAGGACCCATTCAAGATAACAAAAGATATTCATACTGAAGAGAATACTTGGATTGAACTAATCTGAGGATATCGGAAAATCGACAATATAATAAGTATTACATACTATTGGAGGGCTCTGTGGATCAGTGGATAGTGCACTGTCCCGCCAAACAAAAGGTACGAGATCGAGTCCCGCTCATGTCGATAGGCATGACCCTCCTAGAAAAATTAGGTTGTGGCGTAGGATTTGAAATCCAGCCAATTAACAAAAGTTCTTCAATGAAAGAAGCAGAAATAAAAGGAAAAAAGGGCTTCAGGCTTTGACCCGATAGGGTTGTTTTGGCCATATAACAATACTATTAGGAAAGTAAATTGATTAATTATTCTTAGTCTGGTAGTTGACAAAGGAAAATGATCCAAATATTAAGCTTGGTTTTGTCAGCAGAACTATAGAGCATTCCAGCATTTTGTTGTGTAGTGTAAGTTGCAAATGTGAAATAAATCAGAGAATGCTCGCTTATATAAAGGATTCGAGTTACCCATGGGTGCATATGGGTCACGTCCCTATGTCTTTTCCTTTTCACACTTTTTCTCTTTGCCTCTCTCCATCCTCCCTCCGCTCACTCTTTGTCTTTCCCCGTCTCGTATCTGTTGTGATGCATAAGATGTATTCACTTATCTGCATGCTGAATGCGAGCTGCCTTTTGGACTGTAATCTGGGAATGTTGCAACGTGGAGGCGACACTTGCTGCTGCTGCTGCTGCGTGTTGCGTGCTGCGGACTGTGGCAGCCGCTTAACTTACACAATTTCCGCAGTGCTTTCTCTCGTTTTTCCGCTTCCTGCTGCGCTCGGAGGCTGCATTTTCTTTTAGCGCCGCCCCCATGCCAACTAATTATAAAGTTGAGAACGGAAACATTTACAAAACATTTAGCGAAAAATGCACATTTACGAAAAACGTGTGCGGACTGCATAATAGGCGTGCGGGAGCGAGTCTCGGCTAGACACAACCTACTAACGAAATCAAAAGGACCAAGACCACGCCTCCCTGCCCACAACTCCCTGCCAGCGAGCGCCTTTAACTCGACGACATGGACACGGACACGTTAAATGGCCAGCCGGGCATGCAAATGCCGCCAACGGCGATGACGATGGCGACGGTGACGGCGACGGCGACGTCGACCACAAACGGGCAGCGACGGGATGTCAACTATGCCACTCCCCACGCCCACTCCCCGAGAGCCTCCGACAACGTTCCTCCTGGCTGTGGCACTCGTCCTTTGGCCATTGTATGCGTAGGGTCTGTGTGCCAGCGTTTGCTAGACGAAAGAGGCCACAACTTCATTTTGGGCCAAACCGGCAGATAATAAATGTCAAGCTTGGAGAGACGTGGCCATTGTGGCTTATGGGTTTGAAACTTTTTAAACTTCATGCATTGCTGAATACGTAATCTCCGCATATGCTCCATCTCGCTTGCACCATGCCACACCATGCCACACGATGCCACATTATACCACATCATAGCACACCACATCGTCCCACATCCATCCCACTTAGCGCTACGCCCTATCATACATTTGCCCTGAGCACGTATGTAGGTGCAGGAAATGCGGCATTTTGTTGAATTGAGCGGAAAAGTGCGGGTTTTCAGATCATAAAACTAACATTTCAGTGCCTCAATTAGCTGAGACATGAACCTTAGAGCATAATAGATCAAAGATATGACGGTTTTGGCGGCAATTGGCAAGAACATAAAGTAATTAAGAAGAATCGAGAGAACAAATCAGCGTAGTTTCGAAAACTATAATTAATTGGTCTTTGAAAAAGATTAAATTTTGAAAATAATGTGGACTTTGAGAGCAATTTATCTTAATTAAAAGAGTCACTTTTTATACCCTGATCCCAATTGAAAATTGGTATGAAGGGTATAATAAGTTTGTGCAAATGGATGTGACAGGCAGAAGGAGGCGTGGCAGACCCAATAAAGTAAATATATTCTTGATCTGGATTAATAGCGGAGTCGATTTAGACCTGTCCGTCTGTCTGTCCGTCCGTGTGAATGCACTGGTTTTCGAGATTATAAGAGCTAGAGTCTTTAAACTTGGCATGAAGATCCGTGTATATAATACACATATCAAGTTCTTTGATTTCGTTCATACCACGCCCCCTTCGCCCGATAATCGATAAATTCGTTTGTCGATAAAATGCCCATAGCTGCATTTATAGAGCTAACGACTCCAAATTTGGTATATAGGGTCATAATTAGAAACTGCAGAATGAAATTTCCCACAAATTTTATAGAAGAGTCATGAAAATTGGAATATAGGTGCCCATAGATACCATGCAGAAAGTGGCATCCAAGCTAAACAAACACTAGAGCTTTCTTCTTTGTTTATCTAGAAAATATAGCAACTATTAAGATCCTGACTGAAAGCCGATTGTGTTAATATATCCCACGTTTATCAATCTATTGCCTTTAAATTACATATATATTTTAATTTACCTATTATATAAAGATCCAATTAGTTTCAAAACGATTGGCCCATAAGCAGAGGGAATATATATAAAATAATTTTTCGTACAATAAGTTCTCTAAGGAAAAAGTTTTATGGACATAAAATCCGCAGCTTCAACGAATACATTACGAATATTTACATTAACGACAACAATTAAATTTCATAGATCTTACGGCTAGGGAGGTCAGACGGATGCAGTCTCTTCAAACGCCTAAGAGCCAGGTTATTCGCTAGCGAGTTAGGATGTGCCTCGATCTTCTCTGTATATCGGCTGCTGTGACAGTTAATTTGCTCCCCGACTAGTACAAACTGAAGGTCCCTCGCGATGGACGAGTTGGCGGTCAAACGATTCGGAACAAATTGTAGCATACTTTTCCGCGTCTTTTAATGCTAACTTTTACCTAGAAATTGGAAATAATTGTTCATAAATTCAAATGTTTGAAAAACAATATATTGTCGTGTTGGCGCCTCAATATGTTCAATCGAATAAGTTGATTGATATATCTTCATATATGAATAATCATTTCATCGATATTCCCAATTTAACTGTCATATTCGATAATAACACAAATACAAATATGTGTGAAAAGCTAATTTTTTGGTTTGAAGCTTCTAACAGGTCGCAGTGTGCCTTGATTTTGAGGTGTCAAATCTTCTCTGCGATTTATTCTCACTTTACCAAAGATTTTCTAGTGTAAAGACATACTAATTCCTGTGAAAAAAAATAGAAAATAGTGAATGTTAAAACATTGCGATATCTTGTTGAAAAACGTAAAAAGGAAAGTAATTAATTTTGAACCATTGGATTATTTTTTTCCAGAAAAGAACAAGGTAAGTTAAATGTTCATTAATTTTAAGTTTAATTTTTAATTTATATTTCGTTCTGTGATAGAACCTCGCAGCTCTCAGAGTGCCTTGATTTTAATGTGTCAAATCTCGGTGATTTCTTCTCAATTGACTGAAAGTTTTGTGGTGTAAGAACCCAGTAATTCAGTATTTTTGAAAAAGAAAGGAAGTAAATCAACTGAAAATTTTGCATTATCTTGTTCGTAAAAGGGAAAGTTATTCATTTTAAACGACTTTAAAAAAATAAAGTAAGTAAAATTTTCATTAATTTTAAGCTTAATTTTTAAATTCTTTTTCGTTCTGTGATAGAACCTCGCATTTCTTGATTTGGAGGTGTCAATCTTCTTGGTTATTCCTTCTCAATTGACTGAAAATGTTGTGGTGTAAAGACCCAATAATTCAGTATTTTTGAAAAAGAAAGGATGTAAATCAACGAAAAATTTTGCATTATCTTGTTCGTAAAAGGGAAAGTAATTCATTTTAAACGACTTTAAAAAGAGAATAAAGTAAGTCAAATGTTCATTAATTTTAAGTTTAATTTTCAGTACCCTTTTCGTTCTGTGATAGAACCTCGCAGCTCTCAGAGTGCCTTGATTTGGAGGTGTCAAATTTTCTCGGTGCTTTGTTCCCACTTGAAGATATTGTAAATTTGCTAACATTGTGAGCTCTTGAGAAAAATAAGGTAATTAAACCTAAACGATTTTGTTATCTTCTTAAAGAACAGCATAAAGTATTTTTTTTTATTCTGCGATAAAACCAAATCAATTTTGCAGAATGAATCCTGCCCAAGCCGGGAATAAGGATGGTGGTGCTACAGGCAGTGGTGCAGTTCCCACCACTATAGGGGATGCACAACCAGCCTCCATGGGAATGAGCCAAGTCTTTAGCGCTCCTACTGCTCCAGTGGCTGGTGCTGCACCAGCCCCAATTGGGAATGGGAGTTCGGCCTTGTCGGCAAATGTACCTGGAAATCAATTTCGTAGCGGTTCCTTAGCACAAATGGCTAGCGCTCCAGCTGCCCAAATTGCTAAGAGCACCCCCGCCAAGAGGGGACGCCCACCAGGCAAG
>JBANCY010000739.1:0-21109 GCA_037040045.1 Phorticella flavipennis | reverse complement strand
AAAATGGGTGGATTTCAAGTCCTACGCCAAAAACCTAGATCCACAAACTAGGAGGGTCAAGTCAAATGACCTGAGCAGGAATCGAACCTACGTCTCTGTTTGGCAATCCAGTGGGCTATGCACTGGCCTACCGAGACCCCCAATATTAATCATATTAATAATCATATTATTAATCATATTAGTTAATTAGTTAATAATCATATTAGGCTTAAGATAGTTTATCTTTAGGTTCTTCACATGGGGTCAATATGTAGAATTATTAGACCCCAATTTCTACAGAAATGGAATCGAACTTATGCCTTAGTCAATAATTAAATATAATCCATAGTCCATAATTAATGTATATCAATGCGGTTTTCGATTTTAAATACATATTATATATAGTTGTTTTCAGTATATCGAAATTCTAAAGCTGTATACCTTAGAGCCTCAACAAGTCGAAATTCTATACATTCGAGCTTGAACCAGTTATGGATTACAATTTGCAGACCCAAAAAACTTAATCAAATTGGATTCCTTATCGTGTTTATCAAGGCATTAGAGGAAGTTGGAACTTGAACAAGTTGAGAATTATAGTACGAAATCCGAGCTTTAAATAAAAGCTTTGAAAAAATTGTTTATTTATAAAAACTTAATTATTTTCCAAAGATCAAAATTTTGATTGATTTCTATTTTACAATCTTAACATGAATATTTGAAGTATTCATATTTTCACAATCTTAACATAAAGATTAGTCAGAATGGAAATGCCATAGAAGACAAAATTTACTTCGTGGAGGAACAGCTTCCGGCTGAATAGAAGAAATGTATTGAAAGAAACCGAAGTTTATAAGAAAAATCGAAAATTGTTATAAACAAATAAATATAGAAATATATGGATTTAAGTTAGAAGTGGGTATGTTTCAATTGAGTTTGTGGTACAATGTTATCGATTGATTTTCAGCAATAATATACATAATACCATACCATTTTTAGCGATAAATTCAATCGTTCTATCTCCAGTTTCCAAAAAGTAACAGCTATACAATGTTATCCATTTATTTTAATCATTGTTAACCATTTAGAAGAAATATAGGAAATTTCGATAAATTTTGATTTTTCATGTCAAGAATTAAACCAATATGCCCCCTTTGTTGCTGTGTTTGTGTACAGGGTATGAGAAACGTAAAATAAACTTGCAAACATAATCACCAAGGGTGAATTTAGTTATAGAACCTGCGTGGCAGGGAGGGCTGAAGCTGGAGCTGGGGCTGACGTAGAACCGGGACCAGGACCAGGGCCGGAACCGGGACCAGGAGTGGGGGCAGGATTTAGTTACATTATGCATATGAAGCTGCTTACATATGTTACAACAGTTTCCAGTCTTTACTCGAATAACTTGTATAACTCGGGCAACAACAAAGACGTCGAACTTAAGATCCGCATTTGCATATTTGTAATATGAAAATGAAAACGCTCAGATTTATCGCTAAACCACTCAACTTGATGACCAGAGTTTTCTATAATAATTTTGTATTTATTAACACAAAATAGAAATAATACAGCGAGGTCTGACTTTAAAGTTAAACAAAGGATAATGAAATGATATGGAAAATCTTAGTTTTTCCTCTCTTCTCCATGTTATTCAAACCATTTGATTGAAATTCAAGAAACATTTAAGTTTCTTTGTTATCTATTGTTCTACCGAATTTCAAAACGATCGGATCGCTATATCATATAGACATCATACAACCAAAAGTCGTTTTTGCCTATATTTCCCATGTTTTTCAAGCTATTGGATTCAAATTTGAGGCACACTTAAAATTCTTCACTTTTTATTGGTCGACCAAATTTGAACAGTATCGGACCACTAAGTCATTATGCTATCATAGAACTAAAAATAGTTTTTGCCCATATTTCCCATTATTTTTAAAGTTAAAGACACTCCAGTTTATTTTCAATCAATAGATCAATCAAATTTTTAAAAAGGTCTTCAGTACAACTAAAAGTTGGCTCTGCCCATATATTATATGTTATTATATACTATATACGATAGCTATAAAAAGAGTATGAATCCGAAGATAGATCTGCCTTATTTGGCAATTTTTCATGGATAAATCTCAATATAATTGACAGATTTGTATATAATAATAACTTTACAGTCAACCCTCGTTTGGTTATAGAAAACAACTTGGCTCCACACACACGTCCGGAACTTTTTATCCATATGCATGAAGGAAAGAGAACGCACTCAGTCGGTGAATATATTATACATTTAGTATACGATAATTTCTGACTAAGTACGACATGCTCGTACTATATGTATTAATAGATCAAGTAGCGCGAACCTAGATGTACCCCGATGTATTGTATTGCGCAAAAGTTAAACTAGAAAACACAAAGTCGTCTTAAGATTAGATTAAGAATTGATTAATCCAAATAGAAATTAATCTATTTGCGTAATTTGCACCGAAACGTTGCGAACAAATGATGCATGAAATTTTTGGAGCCCAATAAAATTTTATGAGCTTGTAAAAATCTGTTCAAGATTTGGGTCTAAAATTAGATTTGCGTCGTTGACTGGTGACGATTTTGAATTGCAAATCAGTTGGGTTTAACATTATTTTGGGGTCTATAACATATGCTCCGGCCCAGCTCAGTTCGGTTCGGTTCAGTCGAGTTGAGTTGATTTTCGCTCACCTCAGCGGTTCAGCATATTTTCACAGAGTTTGGGCTGAAAACAATTTCGACGTAAAGGTCAAAGTTCACTAATGATGGATGCGATTATGTAGCGAACCCCAAGAGGAGAAGGTGGTGGACAGGTGGAGAGGAGGAGGACAGGTGCAGGGGTGTGGGGGTAGGCAACAGCAGCCGTAAAAACAATTTACAAACAAAAAATACTTTGGAAATTAATTAATTAAAAAATCCAACAGCTGCTTAATAATTCACTTCGAAAGCTTTCGGATGCTGCCTGAACTTTATTGTTCAAACTGTTTCGATTTACGATTTCCGCAAGGAAACGCTAACTTTTGATTAAAAATTCACAATAAATTTATTGGAAGGTCTTTTTGGCGTTACAACAAGTTTCAGAACAAAGTAAACAGGACTTTTTTCGGATGAGAGAAAGTTGCATTTGACTGAAGAAATACTTTCCGTATATGATATGATATCATATCTGATATCTGATATCTGATATAATATCTGATTTGGTCTCTGCTGTGAAATACCATATGCTTATGGCTAAAGGGAACATCCTAAGGGAGACACTATATGAGAAAGTATAAGGAATATTTTGGAATAATTCCAAAAACATATCCCTATTGAAAAGGAACGCTTCTAAGGAAACTATATAATTCCTTATAACTCTTTATAAGGTGTCTCCTTTAGAGAGTTCCCCCATATATAGTTCAAACTATACAATTTTCTATAATTCCTTATGTACTGTCTTAAGACCCTGAATATGCCTACATAAAGGGAACTCTCTAACCGTTTATATAGGTATATTAAGGGCCTTAAGACCCCTTCATATGTTTAGCCGTACAAATCATAATACTATAATATATATACACATTTAAATAAATTCCGATAAATGCCCCAGTTAAACACGCCCCGGAAACATTATGGCTTTTTTTAATGAATAACTTCTGTGTTTCTCAACCGATTGTTATGAAATTTTCAGAACATTTCAAATATTATCAAACTCTACAAATGAGAAACTGAAATATGTAAAGTATGAAAGTGAAACCAATATACAGTATAAATAGTAAAGTTCCAATATTATTATAATACATGCAGGTGTATGAACGCTGTCGGGCGAGTCGTTAGTAGGGTTTTCGAAAATACTCATAGGTAAAATTAAGGTTTTGTTCAATCTATTAAACAGGTTTTTGGCAAAACTAATATGCCACTCTTGTCAAATTTCCATGGTATAAGTACATATATACATATATATATATATTGTATATATATATTGTATATTGTCGATGACCTAATTATAATAATAATTTTCGAAATTTGCAGATTTTTCTTTTCACTTTTCTGACGCAAAATTTTTACCTCGCATTGTCGTAGGCGTAAAGCCACCGATTATATATAAAAAAAACCGGCATGATGTGTTATGATTGAATTGGTCGGGACTGAAGAGTTTTGATATTATAATTTTGCACTTGGCGGGGTCGCCAATGAGCCATGCCGTGCGGTTATTAGACCCCACACACGCCCCCACCTAGTCGGGAGGCCTGGCGACCCAGGGGGGTGGTCGGTCAAGGCGTGTTGACTTTAACCGACGCAACGGCAATTTATGGCAATTATATGGAAATTGATCTAAATGCGGCCGATGCATTGGCTCACATGCTAAATAATTCAGTTTTTGGGTTCGGATTAATAATTCCCGTCACGATTATTGGTAAAATAATTAAGTGTCTTTTCGCAGCGTCATTCATTGTCAAGGATCATAAAACTATATAAGCTATAATATGCAGACAGACATTATATAGATCACACAATTCGATTATATACATTGAGACATATGTATGTATGGTACGTGGTGCCTTGATTAGATAAGTTCCAGCGGTTTGTCAATTCATATCTCGACCCATTTGTGGGGGGAATTCATAAAAATAAAGAAGCCAACGAACTGTGCCCGATATCGTATAGATAAAGCTAACAAAGTACACCGTATTTATGAGCATGCCAAATCAGTTCAATTTGCCGAGTAATTTCCGAATAGTAGTATTACGAGTAAAAAAAATTGTATTTATTATCTTGGGGAAAACGAAAGCAATTTGAATTTATCATGTTTTATTTTTTGATTTTACAAGTTGGAAAACAATCTTAATATATGCATATATATTTTCTTGATCTCTCTAGCCTTGTGGTCTTTGGATTAGTTCATTTCTAGCATATTTCCAATCAAAATTTTCGTGCAGCTGCTGCTAATTTTTCATAGACTCAGCTAATTTTCAAATCATCAAGATTTTTTGGCGAATTCGAATAGTTACCATGGGGTAGATTGGTCTAAAATTTGAGTTTTTTTTTATTATAATTTTTATAGTCTTTTTGAAGAAGCATTCACTGTGGTCAGAATTCAGAAAAATTACCTCCAGTATGGTCTGGATGAAAATAGAGGCCATCTCCGTCAGCCTGCATCTTCGAACCACTTTACCAATGATTATACTTAAGTGTTCTTATAGTCAATCATTCCACCAAATTTTATATCGATCAAACCACTATATATGTTTATAATGCAACCAAAAGTAAATTTTTGAGCTATTTGATTGAAAATTTAAAAACCTTTAAGTTTCTTTATTATCAAAAGCTTTACCAAAGTGGATAGAATGGATCGGACAACTATTTCAGAAATCTTTGATACTGCTAAAAGTCTGTTTTGATCATATTTAACAAGCTCGTTCAGCTATTTGATTGAAAAGTTACTTTACTATCGAATAGTCTACCAAATTTCAGGAGGATCGAACCACTAAAAGTCGATTTTCCCATATTTTTCAAGCAATGACATTTAAATTTGACACACCCGGAATATTCCGCATTACCTATGACCATACTAAATTTCAGAAGGATTGTATCACTATATCATATAGCTGCCATACAGCTAAAAGTTGTTTATACCCATATTTCCCACGTTTTTCAAATAATGGCATTTAAGATTCATTATCATATAACGGTCTGTCGAGTTTTAAAAGAATTGAACCAATATGACTATATCATATGGCATCGTACAACAAAAATTACATTTAGCCCATATTGTCCATCTTTTCCAGCTATTCCATTGAGGAGTTAAGGACCCTAATGATCTATGATACGAAGTATTGTATATAGCGTAAGTGACTTTGATCAAAATGGGACTACTAGCCATATGCTAGGCTGGTCTACGGAAAATCGGTTAAAGTGTAAGTTTTCTTAAGCACAGCTTTAACTCTATCCATATTTCCCCTTCTACCTTTCTACCCCTGACTCTGCAACTGTCACACAAAAATTTGAACAAACAACTACGAAAAAAAATCAGGTTTCAAAATATCCCAAAATTTCACACAAAAACAAAAGACTAAATGTAAAAATAGAAATAGACTGAACAAATTTTCTAAATTAGAAAATTATGGTTAAAGTGGTGGAGGATATATTCGGCATAGCCACCAATCCGTTCACGGAGAAGGCGCAGGTGGTGCGACGCTACACGATCAGCAACTCGAACCAACTGGCCGTGGCGGTCATCCAGCTGGGCGCCACGATACAGAGCATTACGTGCCCGGATGCGTATCACAATGTGGAGGATGTGGTGCTGGGATTCAACGATGTGGCCGGTTACGAGGCGAATCGGGAGAGGCAGTTCGGTTGCATGCTCGGCCGGGTGGCGGATCGTGTGAACAACGGGGAGTTCATAATGGATCGACGACGGGTTGTGGTGTCAAAGAATCTAAACGGTCAGCATCAGATCGATGGTGGGTTTATCGGTTTCAATCGCATTATCTGGGATCTGCATATGATTCGACCCGATGGCGTGACGCTGGTACATCAATCGGAACACGGCCACGAGGGTTATCCGGGTAATTTGACCGTATTGCTGCACTTTACCATGGACGATGATAATCATTTCTATATGCGGATTGAGGCACGCACGGATGCAACGACTCCGGTTAATATAACCAATCATTGTTATTTCAATATGGCCGGACAGAAGGCCGGACGCAAGGGCATATTGGAGCATCGTTTGATCATGTCGGCGGATCATATGATCGAAACCAACGACCAGCTGATGCCCACGGGTCGTTTTACGCGCGTCGATAACACCGTCTACGATATGCGTGTTCCGGCATTTATCGGTGATCGTTTACGGCAATTCCAGAACACCGTCTTGCCGGGCTTTGAGATTTGCTATGCTATGGATAAGGATTTCGATGCAAATATTATGCGTTTTGTGGGACGTTTTCTGCATCCGGAATCGGGGCGTTATATGGAAATCCATAGCAATCAGCCGGGCTTACGTTTCGATACGGCCAACGGATTTCCCGACGATGGACGCGACGAACCACCGATTTTTGGCAAAGATTGTGCACGTTACTTCAAGTATTCCGGCATTGGAGTACAGCCGGAAAAGTTTCCGGACACCATGAATAATCTAGATTTCCCCACCGTCTTCATAATGCCAAGTGAATTGTATTTTCATGAAACCATCTACACTTTTGGAGTGCAGGAATCTTGGAAATGCTGTGCAACACCCGAGGAATTGGCAGAACTTGGTGATGAAATTGTCAGATATACCTAGATATCAAGATGGAGAATGGATACTAGTACGGAGGAAAAACTATGAAATTGATAACTCTTCTGTGTGGCGTTATATCAATTAATATCGATAAACAAATCCATTATTAAATTTATTGTTTTGTTAGAGTTAAGATTCGAGTATTTTTTCTTGAAAATTGCAAACTATTCAGAGAAATTCCCGGCATCTGATCACCTATACATATAAGTCTGTTTGCAGTCTCTATGAAAATTTTCATTTTCAGGCCAATTTTTGTGTAAAGGGATCAAACTTATCTAGCGATTAAACAAGCTTTTTTTAACTAATGTTTATCCCAGAAATGGAACAGAATTAAAATTATGAGTTTTTAGATTTCAAATAGGGGGGACCCTACGTCAAAATCAAATAAATATCAAAAAAAAAAATTTCAGGATATGGGTAAATTTTGAATTTGCATCAAATTAGAATCAAAAATCATGATTAAAATGGTATTACAAGACGAAATCGATTCAGTTTTGACCGAGATATGAAAGTTTGAAATATGTCCCCATTCAACAATTTTGACATTACATATTAAATTTTTAGTCGATTTCAGATCGATTTTTGGGTGAAAAATGAAACTCATCTGCCGAAGTTTTAAAATAGTTTTTTACGCTAATTTTGTTCCCAGAAATGGAAAATAATGAAAATTTCGAATTTTTAATTTTCAACATTTTTCGAAAACACAGGGGGGACCCTTACCTCAAAATCCAAAAAAATTTGAAAAAAAATTATTTTTGCAATTTGAATAAAATTTGAATGTAGAACAAGTTAGATTCAAAAATCATGAACAAAATGGTAAAATAAGTCAAAATTGGTTCAGTTTTGACCAAGTTATAAGCTTTTGAAATTCGCCCAAATTTGACATTTTTCACTTTACATATTAAAATTTTATTCGATTTTAGGCCGATTTTTGGGTGAAAAATTAAAGTCATTTGCCGAAGACCAGTTTTGAATGCTAATGTTAATCCGACTATATGATAAGGGGGGAACTATGCATGGAAATATTCTTAAAATTTCATTAGGATCGAGGGATGTGAAATGATGTGAAAATTTGTTGCCAAAAAATTTGTTTAAGCCCAAAAGAGAACCCCAAAAGCCCGGCTAACTCAGTTTCCTTGCGCTTATATATATTATTTTAAGCGCTCCTTCAACATGAGATTCCCTTAATCCCCGAGCATATGAAATTCTAAGACCCATTAGACTCCACTAAGTACACTCCAAGCGTTGCCCTCAACATGTACATTTTGGATATATATTCTAGTCCCATATCATATCAAAAAATTTGAGTACATTTTGTGGTTAGTTCAACTTTCTGCTAATATCACGTACGATTTTGAGATGTGGGTGGGTGTTCTGGGAGGATGGGGGACGGACTCCGTGCTACGAGGCGTTTCCGTACACATTAACAGCTCGTTGGCTAAAATGTTGTTGGTTTTATTTGAGGCTGCTTGTGCCACATGCATATATAATATAGTATATCACACACACACACACCCAGACATGAATATGAGAGGAGTCAGAACTAACCAGTTGGGTGCCCAAGCTCCGGGCCCCCGCCGGAGACCCATCTATTCCGTGCCGCGATAAACTCAACGCCAAAATGAAAAGCGTCGGCATTTCGCTAGCATTTAAGTTTTTCTTTTCGCTTTTTATATACTCTTTTCAAAGAAAATGGTATTTTCACTTTGTCCGAAAGTATGGAATCCATTGAAAGAAGCGTCGTAGACACCCAGAATTCACCTTCCGGACAGATCGGACAGGTCGGTATAAATGCAAACTAGTCCCTCAGTTCTTAAGCTATCCGAATGAAACTTGACACATAGCCTTCTTTTGTTATGCGTCAGCACATTTGTCGCAACCGGTCGGATGGAACTAATATATCATAGAACTGCCATAACCATAAATCGATTTGACCATATTTCCCATGTTTTCCAACATATTGAACTCAAAGTTAACACACTTTAAAGATTTCTCATTATCTAACGTTCCACCGAATTTCATAAGGATGAGAATTCTATAATACATAGCTTCCATATAACAAAAAGTCGGTTTTGCCCATATATCCCATGTTTTCATACGTATTGAACTAAAATTACACACTCCCAAGATTTGTTATTATCTAACGCTCCATCAAATTTCATAAGGATCGGACTACTATATCTTAAACTGTAATATAATATTAAATTGAGTTTGCCCATATTTCCCATGTTTTCCAACGTATTGAACTGAAAGATTACACACTCTCAAGATTCGTTGTTATCTACCGCACCACTCAATTCATCAAGATCGCACTATTATATCATATAAATGACATATAACCATAAATGGGATTTGCCCATATTTCCCATGTTTTCCAACATATTGGACTCAAAGTTCACACACTTCAAAGATTTGTTGTTATTTAACGCTCCGCCAAATTTCATAAGGATAAGACTTCTATAATATATAGCTGTCATATATCTAAAAATTTGTTTTACCCCTATTTCGCAGGTTTTCAAACGTATTGAACTGAAAGTTTACATACTCCCAAGATTCGTTGTTATCTACCACACCACTCAATTTCATTAAGATCGTACTATATTATATAGATGACTTACAATCATAAATCTGTTTTGCACATATTTTCCTTGTTTCCCCACGTATTTGACTGAAAGTTCACATACTTCCAAGATTCGTTATGATCTACCGCTATCTACGAAAAAGAGTATGGAATCTTCGGCGCGCCGGGGATAATCCTTCCCTACTTGTTTGGTTTTTGTTTTTGTTTTTTAATTGGTTTCAAGCACGTCACGCAAATGCCAAATGCTAAAAGCGATGTTCATACACATTTTGACCCCAAAAAAAGCAGAAACTAAATGAAAACTACGAACGAAGAGGGGTCTGGAGGGGGCTGGGGCAACCTCAGACATTGGGCGACAACTCGTCAAATTTGCCCCAGAATGTTGTGTGAGTGTGCCCAGAGTGCAATTAACGAACTATTATACAAAGCAAGGAGCGCTCCGGGCAAGAGGCTGCGGCGCACATCCTGCGCCAGTTGAGTCCACAAACTGCTGCCTGCAGCACTGCCGCACCGCCAATTAGCTTTAGCTTTAGCGCAATTTTTGATTTTGTTGAGGGGCTTAAAGCAGAGGCACTCGGTTTATACTGAAGAAGGCGTGGCAGAGCCCGCAAAGTATACATATTCCGGTACAGCATCAATAGCCGTGTCGATTTAATCCTATCCGTTCTTCCCCCTGCTAGAGACGCCAAACTTGGCATAATGATCTAACTATAGCATAGGCAGATCAAGCTTATTTTCAAGTCTTGACATAGTCATTAACTCTTCAATTTGCCTATTTATGAAAATGTCATAAAACTGTGCTGAAAATTTCAGAACGATCGTTTCGTAAACTCGGTAGCAATATGATGTAGAAGTTTCTGAAAATGGTTAACAAGGGTTAAAGGGCAAAGCTATAATAACATTATATTAACCAATTAAGGATGACTCTCCTATGAAAGAAGAATCTACGTTGTAGCCCAAAGGAATGCAACATTTTCCTATATGAATGAAGGCTATGGAATGATGGATAACTGCCTTGTTTATGGATGAGTTGTTCTGAAATTTAGTTGATTGCTAGATAATAAGATAAAGTAAGTGCAAAAGTAATTTGAATGCATTAGGTTGATAAACTTAAATATGACACTTATATGATATAGTGTACGGAGTTCTCAGCGTTTGTTTTACATACAAATTGACGACAAATAGGGTTATATGATCGAATCCGAATTAATGATAACTTAATCATTAGGCAGATTATGTGGAGTCTACGATGTATCCTTTCTTATATGCTAACTTCATCAGAATGGGTATACAATATTATCATATTTTTGCTTGATTCGGTTAAGAATTCTTTCAAAAATTTGCGAAAGTTTTTATAGAAAGACACTTGCCTTCTTATGTCTCATTTCTTGGTACCAAAAAACAAACCAAATTTGAATTAGGAGCAACTTGCTGATGACTTAGCCTTATGCATGAATCTTGTAGTTAGTTTATAATAAAGTTGATTACTTTTTCCCCACAAACGCTACATAATTCCGGCCATATGCTCGGTGGGTATTCAATTAGCAGAAGTCGTTCCGAGTGCTCATTTGCTTAGAAATCTCATCATTTGGCTAAGTGCCCTTTGCACTTGCACCAGTTGAGAATTACAGGCTGACAGGCTGGCTGACTGGCAAGAGGGTGGACATCATAAATTCCGGTCTTAACTCTAGCTCAACTTCGGTTCAGCTGTTTGCGGAAAACTTTTGCCCCGGCTTGATTGACAGGACTCTTAAGGCAACAAATCGACATTTTGTTGACCGAATCAAGTTAAACAAAGTGGACGCTACAAAAGCTGTGCTACATGTTAATATATAGATATAGATACAGATATATAAGGATATATATACCGTATCGTATCTGTAGGGAGAGAGGAGCGTGCTTCGCAAGTGGCGTCATAAAAACAATGGCATCAACATCGCAGCGGAAACCCAGCCAAAAGGCCACGCTGCCAGAAGGACACATGCGGAAGGAGACAGCGAATCGCTTTGGAGAAAAAGACAGATATATATCTCTATAGATAGAGACAAGAGTTGTGAAACAACAACAACAACAACAACAACACAAGGAAAAAGTTTTATAGCCCAAGCCATGGTGACAAGTCGATGTCGGTTTTTCATGACGTCGATGATGAAGGCGATGATACCATAAAATAGCGTAAAGTATTGCATATGCCAAGGCTATGTTAGCCATAAAAGGAACAGCATGGCGCACAGCACCGAGGGTAGTTCCATAAATACCCGGCTAATGAGCCGAGATAAAAAAAAATCAAAAGTTTTATGGTAATGTAACAGTTTTTATATGGGAAGTTAAAGGTAGGTCAGTTACAGAAAACTAGTTGGAATGTGTAAGGCTAGAGAACTCAGTTGGGCTGCGGAGAAGCTTACAAGAGGACTTGGTTATGGTTAAAAAGTGGCCAAATTCGGTAGAAATTTTCTCCGGGAATAGTTAGTTTGGGTAAGATTTAATTTGATAAGATTAGGCGAGGTTACAGTAGACATTGAAGCAAAAATTCCTTCGGAAATTTCAGACCATAAACTTGAGTTACATTTGGATCCGTTGGATAAGGGTTACCCGCTTATCCGCTTGTGATTCAAGGACAGTTTTACAATCCCAATGAAACTGGTCAAATAATTGAGAATAAAAATAGGATTTATCTGGTTTGGTTTTTTCCTTTGGAAACACAAACCTCCTGCTGTAGACCAATGCTAGACGCTACTGGACAATTGCCTCCTTTAGACCTTCCAATTGCTGAAAGTTCGAGTCCGAAGAATTAAGAATTTGAACGCAGGGAAGTAGCTTATAGAAATTGATTCCTTGCCAACCCAACCAAAACAAAACATTCCTAACCGGCAATCCTGGCTTGGAGACATTTTGAGTCGGCTAACTACACTTCGACCAGCTTCTTAGATGTTCCATTTATCATCAATAGTTACCATACCATCGAATAGACTGTCTGTCTAACTGTTACACCCATTTTCAATGGGATCACAGCTTAAAAACTGATGCTATACCCGTGAGTATTCCACTTCCAATGTCCTGATATGCAGCAAAGATATGATATAATAATCTAATAGTTCATCACCCAAAAAAGCACGACCCCAATCACCTTAATGGTTTAACCTACAAAAAGTAGTGCCATTCATTGACCCTTGACCTGGTCAAACTGAACTTAACTTCCGACAAACTCGCCAAACATTGTATGGTTTCATTTTAAATGAATTCGAAAAGTTTGGCCAAAAGCATAAAATGCTTTAACCCATTACTGGCCCAATAGTCCATATTTCAACCAGCTACAATTTCGAGCACTTCTCGCTGATTAAAGTATCAAATTTTAAGATCCCAAAACCATCCAAGATGGTAATGAAATTACATGAAGCTACTTAGCTAATTAGACAACAAAATACCAGAATACGTAATGCTCATTTTTAATTTAAACACACACAAAAATTTCCATAAATCTGCGAAATGTCAGAAAATACCCTAAACAGATTGTAAATTCGGCTGATGTCTTTAAGGTCTCAACTGAATAAACCGAATAAACTGAATAAACTGAATAAACACAAACAAATCTCGCAGCGCTCAGCTTTCTTTGATGCAAAACAATTTTCAGCATTTTTCAATCTCTGACTGCAAATTTGTTTGAGTTTTTATCTTTACTTTTATTTTTTTATTATTATTATTATTATTTTCTTTTCGTTTCTGTTTTTTTTTTTTCTCATTTTAAGCAAATTTTACTTATTTGACATTTTTCAAACAATTTGAGGCCGAAAGACAAGATAGCATCGCAATCGGCACATAACCGAATGTTGGTACTGACTGATTGATTAGGGGAACCAACAAAAGCCTACTAAAAGCTGAAGCAAACGTTCCTAAAAACTTAAGATTTGAAAATGCTAACACGAAAGTTTCTTGAAATCAAGCTCATATGAGCTTTTTTGAGATTAGCAAAAGAGTTTTTGAAAAATTAGTACAAAATGTACTATGGAAAGCCAACCGAAAGCGGTAGGTGCCGATTGAAACTTTTATAAAAAGTGTTTTCCAAACTATTTTTAAAGCTCAACACGGATGAAAAAAGAGTAAACTTTCAACATATTTATTAAAAACCCCCATTGGAGAACATGCGCCATTTCAAACTTTTGGAAAACTCGGGGAAAAATGCTTTCTAGCCAAATTTCATCTAAATTCCGACGAGAGAAACTTTTTGCCTATCAAAACACGTTTATTATTTTTTGGAAGGGTTAATTTTTTTATATCTCTTGCGTTAGTACCTAAGAAAGATACTTAAAAAGTAGTATCGAGACATGGCTTTTTGTTAGTAGACACGATCTGAAAATTGGTTATTACTCCTACCTCTTCTAAAATTACCTAAAAATATAATCGAAACTTATTGAGGTCGAAAAATATATCATTTAATCTCGTGCAATAGTACCAAAGGATGACCCTGAGGGATCAAGAAAAATTTGATTAAAAACAGTGTAATACACAGTTTTATCTATCACAAAAATTTTTATTTCTAAAAGGTTTCTCGGTCTCTGTGAACCATTGAATAGATGCAATACAAGAATTGGCATTCAAATTTGTTGTATCTCCCGAAAATGTGAAAAGTCTGCATAAAATCTACAGTTTTTAACATAATGATTTAAATTTAGAACTACTTATTAATGATTATATCACAAAGCTATCTTGAAAGTTTTTGAAAGAACGTGTAATAAAGTCGGAAATTATACGACTTAGAAGTTTACTAAAACTGGACTAAAAGTGCACAAGGCAGATATACGGTTATACAGAAAGATTCAATTGTTGTCTCTGCTGCTCCTTAGCCATCTGGAGGTAAATTTACTGTGGTCAAAAATTCGGAATATGTAGAATCTATAATAAGGGGCCTTGGACTCGCACTGAACCGCAAAAGACAAGAGGTGCAAGTTCGAGTCCCGCTCATGTGGATAGGCATGGCCCTCCTAGGAAAACTAGGTTGTGGCGTAGGATTTGAAAACCACCCACGGAAAAAAAAGGACTTCAGTGAAGGAAGCAGAAATGAAGGAAAAGAGTGCTTCAGGCTTTGATCTGATAGGGTTGTTATGGCCATATAAAAAAGAAGGCGAAAATACCATTGATTTATGACCCCGCACAATGCCGTCTAATGCGAGCCGGTTAGATAAACACGTATTTGTGAGTGAGTGTGTGTGTGTGTGTTGGGAGTTATCCTAAAGCCGGGGCTATTCCCCGCCGCAGGCTATTTGTGTATGAGTGTGTGTGTGTGTGTATGGGTGTGTGTGTGTGTCCTGTGTGTGTGTTTGTTGAAGAGCTTTGGCCAACATTTTTAATTTCTTAGCTGCTTTTATCGCATTTTGGTATTTGTTGTATTTAATGGAATCCTGCAACAGCGGGAGCAAAACCCGAAACAGGAATCAACCGAGGAATGCGATTGTGATGTGTCTCTGTGTGTGTGTGTGTGTGTGTGTGTGTGTGTGTTCTGTGTGTGTGTGTCCTATGTGTGTGTGTGTAGATATTTCTGTGAAGTGAAATCCCTCCAAAACAATAACAACACTCAGAAACAGCTCAGGATTCCGTGTCCTTGTTTCTGTTACTGCTACACCACTCCCCCTCCCCCTCCCTGCACACCACTGTGCTGTGTGTGTGTGTCGTGTGTGTGGAAGAGTGCCAAAAGAAATTGGCATAAGTATTACCCGCAAAGGAGAAGAAGAAGACGAAGAAGAAGAAGAAAGCTTAAGCAAAGCTTAACCAAGTGCAACTAAACCGCAGCGTTATGTGCATACCCTGAACCACTCGAGGTATATGGGAAATCTGACTAGACTACGGTTACGACATTATAATAAAAAAATATTATTTCAATTGGAAAATTATAAATTGGGGACGAAATTTCAGACCATCAAACTGAAACACCCATAAATAAAATCAAGGTTTGATTTGTGAAACCCTTATAGGTTCAACTTCCCTATAATGAATCTTGACGGGAGCAGAAAATCACTTCATTGTATGGAAATTCATTACAATACAATGAAATTGAAACGAAAAAGTTGTGTCTTTGAAATCAATTCATAATACGGAGAACTTCATTGTATAGAACTTCACTATAGAGAAGTTCGACTGTAGTAGATAGAGTCTCTTTGTAGGGTAAAAGACAAAATTAAGCCCATACTCATATCTTTAATTGAAAATAGGCAAAATCCTTCGAGAAACCAATGATACATTTTCAATATCGAAGAGCGTGAAAATCGAAGTAATTCCGGTAAATGGATTCGGTAGATAATGCTATCAAGCATCTTAATTGTTTCTGTGAATTCGGAAGTATTTCGGTTCTTAAGAACCGGGTTATTTTCAGACATAAATCGGCTGAAAATATAATATTTTTATGCCCATCCGAAAGAATGTACTCGCTTTCCAGATATATTCCAGTGTCGACGTTGTAAGCCTGATTTTATTTTACTGAAACTCGCATACCGAACGTACCAAAACCTATATCGAACTTCATATTGCTATATGATTCCCTGTTGGGCATCGTTTTCCGAAATTCCGAAATATGAAAAGTGCTGAAAAAACATATTTCTATCAAAATACGAAAGTTTCTTCAACTCGAAACTGACGTAATGCACTGCTAACTTTAAGGTCTTTAACTCGTTAAAAATGATCTATTAAAACTGGCGGGTTGTAAAATTTCTTCACGCCCCGAAAAAATGATAGTGTAATGAAATGAAATGAAATGAAATGAATGTGCCACATGTAGTTAAGATAGGATTGAAGAGAAACGCTTGCTCATTGTGCGTTTGGATGCGAAACATGGAAAAACAAAGAAAACGGGAGGGAAAAGGGAAATTGGGGAAAAAGAAAAAGCAAAACAAAAGAAAAATGCAAAGCTCTTAAATCCAAAGCTAAACACTTTTCTGGCCCGCGTGTGGTTTTACTTATACAAAGAATTACCCCTTTCTTTTGGCCCCACCAAGATTAAATAGAGCGAATATGTATGCATCATATATACATACATACATATATATATATATATATATATAGGTATAATACCATACTTATACATATATGTATATAGGTAAGAGGAGACAAAAGAGAACAATAAAAATGTAGACTCATCATGAAAATGCTTAGCAAGCAGGCTGAATTCGCACAGGTATTTAATCATAGGTCGATCAAAGATCTTTATACCTGGTATACCCTACGAGAAAAATGTCCTTAGAAAAGGGTATAATAAGGCAATATTTGTAAAACATTAAACATTAAAGACATTTTCAACTTTATCCTAACTCAAATCTTTGAGTGCAAATATTTTGGGGTATGCCTGACTAGGAGATGCCCTCTAAGCGATACTGCTTATAAATCCCCTATTAAGTGAGATTTTGTTTTGAAATTAAGTATGTTCTATATTCTACTTACTATTCAGTGATTCACGAAATTTCAAATCAATTGACCCACAAATCCGTATGTTATACATGATTCAAAAATCGTTGCAAGGACCGAATTCTCTTCTTTGAAATCTAGAGACTCCGTAGATAAGATATACGTAGATCAAATTCATTTGGTTCTCTATAAAATTAGCATAACTGACGAATGGAATTTCCCAAAATTTTGATACACCCCTCCAATTTCCCGTAATATCACAAAATTTTCATAACAGCCACAATTATTACGCTAGAATCTTGATTTAGTATTTAGATGCTCATAAATGCCATACAAAAATTGGCATTCAAATTTGATACCATCCTAATAGAAGAAGTTTACCGAAACTGGGTTAAAAGGGCACAAGGCAGAAATACGGTTAGACAGAAAGATTCGATTGGTTTCTCTGCTTCCCCTTTAGCAATCTGGAGGTAAATTTACTGTGGTCGAAAATTCGGAATATGTAGAGTCTATAATAAGGGGCCTCGGACTCGCACTGAACCGCAAAAAACAAGAGGTGCAAGTTCGAGTCCCGCTCATGTGGATAGGCATGGCCCTCCTAGGAAAACTAGGTTGTGGCGTAGGATTTAAAAACCACCCACGGAAAAAAAAGGACTGCAGTGAAGGAAGCAGAAATGAAGGAAAAGAGTGCTTCAGGCTTAGACCCAATAGGGTTGTTATGGCCACATAAAAAATAATCATAGTAAAATCGACAAAGTAGTATTTTCTTGTCATATCACTGTCAATTTATAGGGTATTGGCTAATTGAGTGCGCTTCTACGCTCTTGTTGTTTATGCTTGTTGTTGTTGTTGTTGTTGTTGTTGTTGTGAGGGAAGCGTAAATATGTAAATAAAGCACATACTGGGGGCTATCCACGAGGATGTCTCAAGATATGGAGATTTTCGTCAAGATATATGCAACAACAACAACAACGACAACAGCAACAACAACAGAGGACAACACAACGTGTTGAGTGTTGTAACAATTTGGCTGGGAGGCAGGGAATACCCCTACTGTAAAATTTCAAGTGTTGTAAAAATATGCAATTGTTTGGCCAAACAATTTGCCAAGCAAAACAAAAGCAAAGCACAAACAACAGAGAATAACGGAAGCAGCACAAAGTGAAAAGAGAGTTGCACAGAGAGAGAGAGAGAGAGAGAGAGAGAGAGCACGAAAGGGGTGAGAGAGAGCCAGAGAGAGAGAGAGAGAGGGGTGTGGGGAAGCCGGCGAATCGGTGGTGCGTTTTCAAAGCTTTGTTGTTTGTTTTTGCCGTTGTGCAACACTCCTCCCCCCACCCCTCCCCCTCTGCCGTCGTCGTCGTTCCGGTGTCTGCCCCTGTTCCAGTTTGTCAGTGAACGCACCTTTTGGCACTTGGGATGCCCCACACACGCCACACACCACCCGCAACCCGCAACCGGCAAGCCACATCCCAGCTCTCAGAGCCCACATCCCGAACCCACCACCCCCGGCTTGTGGTCTAGAATTCGCATAGAATGTGTCGGAGGCAAAAAAGCGGCACAAACAAAATCCGCTACATTCGGCTGGGGGCGTAGAAGGGGGCGTGGCAGTACGGGGGGAGTCACGCCAAACGAAGTGCAGAGTGTTGTAAGTGTCAAGCAATCTGGCAGCAACATTTCCAGCAGTTGACATCAAATTATCGATATCGATTTTGAATGTTTAATTCAATTCCGATGTTTGTTAACTCATTAAACACCACATTTAATCAGTTTAAAAATAAAAAACCCTTTTTTATTCCCAGTTTTTAGCACAACAACTGATTCCGCGTGTAAAATCATAATTGCAAATGCGGTATTCCGATAGTAGAAGTGGTTTGTTATCGAAAAAACCGAACTTTGTCCTATCGAAATAGTTCACTTTACAATGTTATAAGAAGGGTTCCAAATCGAGTTCTATTTTAATATATATAGGGTGTTCCAGAAGTCAAAGGCATATTTTGATATCGCATAAAATCTTCAATATCAATACTTTCCCGCCATATTTTGTGTTATTCTCACATTGTGACATTATAGAATTTTAGTTAAAGATCGCTACAGGAAAGAGGCACGCATTGCAATCTTCGAATTTTGGAACACCCTAAGACCGATTAACCAAAATTGGGACCTATGGGTTTACATGAAAAACAAAGTCTTTACGAATGATCTGATTCCAGCATTCTCAAATGTCCATACTCCAAATTTTGATCCAAATTATAAGGTGTTGGAATTATTTTTAGTGGTTTTCCATGAGATGTCGTTACTGGCGTCAATATATTATTGCATTATCATTTCAAGACCATTCGACATGTCGTTTTTCTTGCCGAATAAACACAATTTGCGGGAAACATTATAGTTGTGCTTTCATTTGAAAAAATCTGCTGCTACGGGTGGTTTGCTGCTCGGAGAAACTTACAGGGGTTATATTCCATCGATTTCAGCTTGTGAGTACTCGTTTTTAAACGCTTTAAAAGTGCTGCTTTTGACACCGACGACAGATAACCTTCTGATCAGTCGAAAAAGGTCGAAGACGAAGAATTGAAGTCTTTACTCGACAAAGATCCGTGTCAAACGCTTCAAGAATTATCAGTATCATTGAGAGTTGCCTTGTCAACAGTCGGCCAACGTCTCAAAGTCATATGATATGATTCAGAAGCAAGAAAATTGGGTGCTATAAGAGCTAAAGCCTAGAGGCGCGGAGAGACGACCTATGTCGTGCGAACAACTGCTCATGTCAATAAAGGAAAGGTTTTTTTTGCATCGCATCGTAAATGGCGATGAAAAGTGCGTCCATTACGATAATCCCAAACGTTGGGCATCTTATGGATACCCCAGTCATGCATCATTATCATCGCCGGGCAAGCTTAACATCATCATGTGTATATGGTGGGACCGTGGGACCAACTGCGTGTGGTGCATTATGCATGAGACTATCACGGGTATACCACGCCCGGTATACCGCCGAGCGTAGCAAGAAAAACGCCCGAAATTTTCGGATAGAGATGACGACAACTCTCGATCAGAAGTTAGTCGGGTCGTTAAAACTTATTTGGAAACACTTTGTTGGGAAGTCCGGACCCACCCACCCAGACATTGATCCTTCTAATTACCAGCACTTCCACTTTTACGAGGAAACCAAAAAATACGATCGATACATGGATTGCATTTGTGGCGTAGGATTTGAAATCCACGCACGTAAAAAAAAAAGTTCTTCAGTGAAGACAGCAAAAATTAAGGAAAATAGTGTTTCAGGTTTTAACCCGATATAATAATAATAATAATGAATCGCATCAAAAGACGAAAGGTTCTTTCGAGTTGGTATACGAAAATTTACAGAAAGATGGGAAAAAGTAGGGGCTAACGTTGGGCAATACTTTGTATAGTCGATTTGTGACCATTTTTTTTGCTCAATACAGCTTTAAAGTTAAAAAAATAATAATGCCTAAATTGCATTAAAACTTGGGCGCTGTAGCTTCGAATAGAGTGTGAAGTCTACGGTACACTTAAGAGTTAAGATAATATTTGAGGCAAAATCAGCGGAAACTTAAATACGATGGGGTTGAAATATGATAAGATATTTCGAACTTATTTATACCCCTTAAAACTTTTTGCAAAAAAGCAAACTGCAACTTTTTGGCTAGAAAGAAGGAAAAACTAGCTTTAAAATGCATTTTATAAAAACATTTGACAACACTGATTGGGGGGGGGCCAACGTTGCCACTTTGTGGACACGGCGCTGCTTGCCAGCTTTGACATTTGCATACAAAATACACATGTGTGTTGTGTGTGTGTGTGTGTGTGTGTGTGTGTGTGTGTGTGTGTGTGTGTGTGTGTGTGTGTGTGTGTGTGTG
>JBANCY010000738.1:0-21201 GCA_037040045.1 Phorticella flavipennis | reverse complement strand
CTGCCTGTTACATACATTTGCACAAACTTATAATACCCTTCATACCAATTTTCAATTGGGATCAGGGTATAAAAATTGCCAAATCTGGTGGGGAAAACGCTAAAACGGCAACAGTGATAAAGTTTCTTTTTACTTCTTTTTACAAATTCAACTTAAATATCTTCTATCTATCCTGCAGCTTTATATACACACGAAAGATATATAACGATATATATTGACAAGAAAGATCATTCTTGAAAGTGCCAATAATATCCAAATAAATAAGTAGGCGTGCTTCTGCCTGTTACATACATTCTACCAAAACTATTATACCCTTATTGTCAATTTTTCAAATAGGATGAGGGTATAAACATAAGTTCTTTTTGAAGATTTTTAAAAAGGTAGACTTGGTTCATGTGTCTAATTTGTATAATTCGTATGCTTCCACAACAACTCTACTTCTCTTACAATAACTACTTCTTCTATGGCTATACCACTGCTATCAACTCTATTACTAGTCCTACCACTCTAACTATTATCAACTATTCTGGTATTATCCTCGTTTCTTACAACTTCTACCAATAGTACTACTACCACCAGTACTATTTCCAATATTTATTTCGCTTCTATTATTATTACTGTTTTATGGCCATTACAACCCTATCGAGTCAAAGCCTGAAGCAGTATTTTCCTTTATATCTACTTCCTTCACCGGATAACTTTTTTTATGTGGGTGGATTTCAAATCCTACGTCAAAACCTAGTTTCCCTAGGAGGTTCAATGCTATCGACTTAAGTGGGACTTGAACCCACACCTCTTGTTTGGCGGAACATTGCGTTCTTGCGCTATCCACTGGTCCACCGAGGCCCCTATTTGGCTCCTACTTATATTAAGACTGCTAAAAGAAACTTGGATTTATATTTTTAACTTTATCAAAATTTATATTAGCGGTAGGAGAAGGTGTGATCAGATCGAACTTATTTGCGATTCTATAATCAAGTATACAAAATTTGATGTGTTTGGCAGAAGTCTTGAAATATATGTCAGAATAGCGGCTATTAGAACTATTGTGTAATTTCACAGCTTTTACTACTACAGTCGAACTTACCTATAATGAATCTTGCCGGGACCAGAAATGGACATTATATAGAAACTTCATTATACAGAAATTATACATACGTGTATTTAAATTGGAACGAAAAAGTTGTGTGTATGAAATCAATTCATAATAGGGAGAACTTCATTGTATGGAAGTTCACTATAGAGAAGTTCGACGGTATTTCTAGTACTAATACTAAAGGTACTACTACAATTTCTACTTCTAATACTAATGCTACTGCCACCACGATTTCTGTGAAAAAATTTATAAACTCTTTGCCGATCATCATTTGCTGCATTGAGTCAAAGCCCTAACTTGTTTTCGTTGCACCAGAAAATAGCTAAGCTGTCAGCACTGCCAAAGAGAGCCCAAGCGCCCGCGTCGAGAGTAAACCCGGAGAGCAGCCCACACTGACTGACCGGCTGTTACCTTTGCTCCCCACGAGCATTTCCCAGATACGCGTGCACTGGTGTGTGTGAGAGATCTGCGTAGCAGATAGCGTCAACCGATTGCCGGAGCGCGCACTCCGAACACTCTTTTCCACTGACAACCACTACGTCATTGCCAGCCAGCCTGCCTGCCGGCCTGCCGCCCATGTGGTGCGGTGCGTGCGTCGATGCCAAATGGTCATGGGCAACATGTGGTTCACTTTGAATCTTCGAATCAAGTTCGGACGATTCTAGTTCTGCTTATAATACCGTTCCTAGAATCCACTAAAAATTATTAAAGGGTTTTTTTTAGGTATTCGGTGAGTCACTAAGTTGTGCAATTTCATTTTCTTATCGTTTTTCCTTCTTGGGAATTCTGAGTATTTCGAAATTATCAGAAAGCTAAATTTTGCTTAAGTTTTTATCAAATGCAAAATGCTTTTCAATTACAATAATGACCTTTTCAAAAGTGCAACAAGATGGTATTGGAACAAAATACCCTCTTCTAAGCACAATAGTTGGTTAAGGGTTCGTGAATGAACTAAATTTGCTGAAGGTACCAGGACTATAGTAGACTTTTGGGTGCTCCCAGAAGATTGCATTTAAAACGCGTATTCCATGAAACTAGTAAGGAAGGATTATATTCAGTTCGGTATTATTATTATTATATAGAAACCTTTTTTTTAAGAATTAACTCATCCCCATCTTCTTATGAAATGTGCTCTTAAAGAAAATTTTAAAATTTTTGTAAAACCGATATTTATACTGATACTGTTCCGATACTTTTGAAACTTTATGGACCCATTGATAATTAATAATCTTAAATGTGTATGGGCTTTGAATGCTATGGCTTGGAAAGTTTGGGAAATATGCAAACACCAGACTTTTCGCAACAGGATATAGTGGTCTGATACTAAGAGAAAGCTGTGTGTCAAGTTACAGTCGAACTTCCCTATAATGAATTTTGAAGGGACCAGAAAATCACTTCATATATAGTATAGAAGTTCACCATAGAGAAGTTCGACTGTATGTTATGACAGCTCTAAAACTGAGGGATTACTTTGCATGCATACGGTCAAGGTTCAAATGATTCCTTTTTTCTTTCTATCCATTCTGAATATATCTTTTGTGGCCTTCGACACTTCCTTCTATGCATTACAACTTCTGCACAAAGCATTATCTTAGTCGCGCTTAAAATTCCAAAGTCTTCTCGAATTTGGATCGGGTTTGGTTTGTCTGTTGGATATTATTATTTAAATTAAAATAAATAAATAAATAATTATTTTTATTATATTTCATTTTATTCATTATAAAAAGGATAAAATAACCTTTTTATTGACTGTCCTAGTGGAAAATATATAATGTGGACAAAATAGATTCTTAGTTGTATTTTAATACTCGCAACGGCTGAAACAAAATTCTAATATTTTTCATAATTTTTCAAATATTTTGAAAATCGAATCCCTAACGTATGCGTGACCCAGCCTTATTGCAATATATCGTATATCGATATTCGTTTGGAGCCGTTGCCACTGCGAAATAATGCTGCCATTTATTAAAACTTATTGGCAACTCTCCGAAAAAGAACGGTAAATTTTGTAAATATGAGAAAATTTTGAATCGTTCACGTGTCCACCTGTTGGTTGTGTAAATAATTAATTATTGTGTTGTTTAGCGGAACGCTCGACGAGATCATGAATCTCCTGCTCTGTCTGCTGATGTGTACCCTATGCAGCGGCGGCAGCAGCAAAAATGGCAGCCAACCCATGTCCGCGCAGCATGCGGAGATCGCCAAATTGCGAAGCGAACTGAACGCAGCCTTGGATGCGGGCGAGGAGGAGCCTGTAAGTTGGGGTTAGACTAGCATGGGTAAAACAGAAGCTTATCATTTGTTTCCTTCCGCAGGCAGGTCCTGTGGTGCAGCCCACATGGACTAACCAAGGCGGCGAAGCCAAACTCGCTCCCAGCAAAGTCACGGTCAGCGAAAGCGCTCTCAAGTCGGCACAAGCTATGCGCTCAGAGATTCAAGCAGCAGTGGCCCAACAGGGTCTTACCGCAGAGGTGCGTCAATTGGAGGCAGAATTTAAAGCCAAAACAACAAGCGGTGGGAACACGGGCTCCGTTGGAGCCAGTGCGCCGGAGGAGCTACTGGGCGGTGGTCAGCAGAGTGTAACGATTGTAGATGCACCACCACTAGACATGGATCTGGCGCAGTTGCAGCAGTTGGAGCTGTCGAAGCGACGTACCCGTGAAATGCTGCAACTGAGTCGTATTGTCGAGGATCTGGAGTTCAAACACGGAGCAGATGTGTTGCAATGGGTGCAACTGCAGCAAAATGGCACCAACTATTTTTTGGGCCGGCGCAGCGAGGATTTGTTACTACTGCAGCAGCAACCCAGTAGTAGGATCTACGAGCCACTACAAATCCTGCCCACGCCGACAAACATTGATGCCATGCGCAGCGTGGATCGCTGGAACAGCCAGATACTGCAGCAGGAGTGCCTGATTATGTTAGCTACGCAGCAGCAGTTGTTGTGGTACCGCATGGAGGCGGGCATGGGCCTGGCGCAGTTCTGGCAGTGGCCACTCGGCACGCAGGTTGACAAATTGTTGCCCTTCGTTGTGGACAACCAGGAATACTTGGCTGTACTGCGGGAGCGCACATTAAGCATTTACGCTTATGCCGTTGAGGATCAGGAGTTCTGGATTGTACAGCGCCTACGACTGGAGCAGCCAATTACAGCTCTTGCCGTGCAGGATACAGGTAGGGATCTACTCTTGGCGCTGGGTCAGACGGATGAGGCGCTTATCTATGCGCACAATATGCGCGAATCAACTCAAGATACTGGACTGCAGCTGCAGCTGCGCCAGCGGCTGCCTGCTCCAAAGATTGCCGATATTGCCGCCTTTCAAATGGGCGGTCGCAGCTACATAGCACTGGGCGGCGAGCTGCCGCAGATACTGGCCTATGAGCAGGGCCAGCTGCTGCCCAAGACACTGCTGGGTCAAAATTTTGGTCTAGTGGAGCTATTCCTTCCCGTGCCCGTGCGCAGCTACCGTGATGATCTACTGCTGCTCGTGCAGCATCGGGTTTACTTTGACACGCACACGCTGCTCCAGCTGGAGGTGCTCATCTGGAATGGGCAGGACTTCGAGGCCAGCTTGCCGCCGCCTTGCGAACAAGGCACACATACGCTGTACGGAGCTGCCTGCATGCTGGATGATCACCGCGATTTGGGTTTGGCTGGAGCAGCGCTGCTGCGTCAGACACAGCCGCCGGTGCTACTGGTGCCACGTCAATCGGTGCCATCGGGACTGTTCGAGCTGCATACGCAGCTGTTGCCGCGCAACTCGGAGCTGCACGATCTGCAGGAGATACATGACTTTATGCGCGACTGGGTGGAGGAAGAGGATAAGTTAATTGAGCAAGCGCAGAAGCTGCTCCAAATGCCAGATACGGAACAAGTGCAATTGGAGGAGCTAAACACGCCGCTGCTTATCAATGATGGCGCCCATGTGGCCACACTGCACGTAAACGGAGTGCCCTGGGCAGCTGCTGATGCAGCCATGGATCTGCATGAGCTGCTGCAACAGATACGCCAGTTGAATCAAGAGCTCCAAAGATGGACAAGCGGACGCATCAAGCGTCAACCTCAGTTCTTCCCCTTTGCCTACGACCAGCTGGACTTTGATATTGTGGACGTCGACGAGTTGACCATTGAGCAACTGAATCATGTGCCATTCTATGTGCAGAATGCCACACTGCAGTTCAACGGATCGATCAATGTGCAAAGTCTGGAAGTGCTTCAGCAGAGATTTACGGAACCACTCGAATCACTGCCCTCAAGAACGGAACAGCAGCTGAAACTGTCCACCGACCTGAACTTTGACTATATCAATGGCTTGAAATGGACGCAATTTTTGCAGGAACTGGTCTGGCGTCATGAGCCATTGCGATTGTCTCAATTGCGAGTGGAAGGCGTAAGTTTAACTTCTCCAAGGAACCGGAAGTTCATTGGGATAAAGATTTTATTATTTCTTTTATGGACTTCCATTCCTGTTTTACTATCCTTTCAGGCTGTCATATTTGAGGACTCGCTGCATTTGAGTGCATTGAATGCGCTAAAGTTTCCCGACGACTATCTCTGGTCACAGGACTCATCAACGAGCATTGTCCATGCACCCAAGGAGTTTGTCCAGACGCTATGTAGGTTTTTTGACTTTATTAGAAACATTTGGCCTCCTAATAGGGCGCATTTCACTTTTTAGCTGTTAATGCCATGGACATTGGGGAAACCGTCAATGGCCGCAAACTCAAGGATGCAATCACCTTGACTGACGCACAGGATTGGCCTGGCCGGGTTACCTTTGCAAAACTGGAAGTCTCTGAAGCGTTGAATGTGCGCATATATAATTCTCCGCTCAATTAGTTTCTGGATAACTCTGTCATTTCATTTCAGCTTAATGGAAGTGCCCAGGGTCGTCAGGCGCCATTGAATCCAACCATCACCGAATCGCAGCACATTGAGGCCTCTTGCCACTTCCAGCAATTGATTGTCAATGGGCCCGTGCAATTGCGTGGCTTGGTGGACAATCTTAGTTTAAAGGATCTGCTGGGAAATCTGGCACAACGACCGTTCGATCCCAATGAGGAGTTGCCTATAGGTGGAGCCAAGCACATACAACGACTGGAGCTGCCCGGGGATGCGCATGTGCTGGATGAAAACCTGAGCGGCATTCCCATACAGCATTTTGTAACTAAAAATACGGAGCAGACGCTACACAATCTGACCAACCTGTCCGGCAACGTCTATTTCCATCAGCTACAGCTGTCCGGTTCCTACGATGGCGTCCACCTAGACCAGTTGCTCAGACATGCATTGCGAATAGATGCGCCGCTTCATGCGCCGAGTACGCAACTACGGTTTATCAATACAAGCCCGGAGTTGGAAACACTTGAAGTTTCACACAGTCTGAACAATGTGCCACTGGCCAGCGGTTATCAGACGCTGCACGAGCCCTTGCATCTTGAACAGGCCCATTTCGAGCGCCTACAGGCGGATCAAATGCAGGTCACACAGCATGTGACGGGCGAGGGTCGGTTGAATGGCTGGAAATTGAATGAGTTGCCGCAATTCAGCACTGTGGACACGGTGCAGGTGCAGGATCTGATACTGCCATTTGGAGTACAGGCAGCCAAGCTGCAGGGACTCCGAGCCGAATTACTGCTGGGCTTTCTGCGGCAATTGGATGAGTTGCCACTGCTAATACTGCACGGTCAGCTACAAGTGGAGCAAATTATAGTCAGCGGCGCAATCCAAGTGGTTGATAAACTAAACGGCCAGAACATGGCGGAGCTACTACGCCAGGTTGTCTGGCTGGATCAACCCAACGATCTGGGCTCACATTGGCACTTCCAACAGTCGCCTACAATTTCCAGTGACCTGGTGCTTCAAGGTAGTTTCAATGGACAGCATCTGCCTCAGCTACTAGACGATATAGTCTTTCGCTCAACCGGTGAACCACTGCAAATTGTGGGCACCAAGAAGTTTGTGGGACATGTGCGCGTCCTGAATAATCTGCAGCTGGAGGCACTCAATGGCGTGCCCTTCGCACGGCTGGCAAACAAGCAGCAGCCGTTGCAACTTGTCGGCAACTTTAGCTTGGACGGTGAGCTGCATGTGGCTGATCTCCAGCTGTTGGGCGACTTGAATGGTCAGGCTATTAGCCAGTTGGAGCAACAACTGCTCTGGCATGCACCGCTTGGCACCTTTGTCCAGCGCGGCGTAATTCGATTGCCGCAAATGCAGCTAAAGGACTTGACGGTGTTAGGCCATCTGGGTAATCGCAGCCAGGAGCCACTACAGGATTTCTTTGATAATTTGCTATACAAGCAGCAGCCGCAACTGCATGTGGAGGGGCCCAAAATCTTTACTGGACGCATAAGCATACCGCATGGCTCACACATAGCCCAGCTGAATGATGTACAGCTGGATGAGCTCCTGAAGCAGCTCATCTTCATCGATGGTAACCAAGAGGTTACTCTGCGTTCAGCTGTGCACTTTGAGGCGCCAGTTGAGATGGATCAGCTGCAGGTTAAACACTTGGTTCTGGTAGGCGAACGACTCAATGGCTGCAACGTCAGCGAGTGGATACAGGACACGGTACGTGTGGATCGTAATTGGCAGGCGGAGAGTACGTATCTGAAGCTTTTTGTTTTATGTTTCCAATCTAAATTCTATGTGTTCCTTAGCTCCCATTAGCTTTGCGAGTGACTCTTTGGACAATAATGCGTTGCAAGTTGGTCAGTTGAATCATTTGAATTTAAGTCTCCTGGTCACATTGCATACGCCGCAAAATCTTACTTTTCCGTTGATTGCCAACGAGCTGCATTTGGATGCTGGCCAAGTGCTGGTAAATGGCTTAGTGAATGGACTGAATCTCTCGGAAGAATATGCCAACACCTTGCTGGTTAGTAACACCCATAGTCAAGTTATACCCCATTTGATATATTTGTCTCTCACTTCAGACAAATGCGCCTTATACTCAACGTGTGGAGACACCGCTGGTGATGCAGTCGTTGCGTGTACGTGGTGCACTGCAGGCCACTTGGCCCATCAATGAAGATCCGCAACTTAATCTGAGTGATGTGGCCACGTTGCACGAGCAGCAGCTGCGCCTGCAGACCCCTATCTATTTTGCCCAACTGCACGCGCCAGAGTTGCGCACGGAGCACCAGATCAATGGCTTCAATTTTAGCCAATGGCATGAGCAGAGCTTGTGGGCGCGAGGACGTCCCAGGCAGCTCATAAATGGCAATTGGCGAGTGCGTTGGCTGCGTGTTAAGGATGTTAGGTCCTCGCCGGCTCACGATGTATTCCGTCGTCAAGTTGTGGCCATGACGGCATTATGCCAACGGCTGACGCGGCTCTTTGGCATGATACACTTACCATACCAGGTCAAACAGTTGCGGCATAGCTTTACGCTACGTCAAGCCGCGGATCAGGCAGACATACGACGCGTATTTTTACTTAAGTCACCGGTTGAGGGCGTCAGTTATCTGTTGCTCAATGAATTGGGCTGTTGGACACGTATCTACCGCTGGAATGGCACTCGTTTTGCCACTTCCGGAGCCTTCGAAAGCGGACCCGTTGATGATGTCGCCGTGCTGCAGTTGAGCAACTCGAGCGCCCATGGCAATGAACAGTTTAGCTTTATAACCAGCTACGAGATTAGCGAGGAGTACCAGGAGCGCGAATGGAACTGCAGCAGTCTGGCCAATCTGCAAAGCTGGCGCACAACCACACCGATTGCCATAGAGCCACTAGACTTGTCCATATCAGAGTTGCTACAGTTACAACAACAGCGCGATGAACAGCAGCTGCAGCGTTGGCCCAGCTATCAGCCTGCCCTCATGTACATGAACCGCCCAAGCATTATCTCCGAACTGCGTCCACACCTGAATGTGTCCCACGTGCTCAACCAACGAGAATTTGAGTTGTTGCGCGAGCGTCTGTTGCAGCAACTCAGCTTTCGGCTGCAAACCGAGGTGAATATCACCCAGTTGAGCATACCCGAGAGTGATCTTTTTTACGATGATTATCTGGTTGAGGATTTCCTGCGGCTAATGCGCCAGCTGGAGCTGTATACTATCCGAACGGGTTCTACGCTGTATGCTGAGCTACCAACGGACACGATGCCGGTGCCAAGTAATCCAGCGCGCATCTTGGCAACACGCAGTGCCACCTTGATTTGGCCAGTTCTTAAGATGATCCAGGCATTGCATGGACGTCTCTCGAGTAACATAAGTAAGCAATTTGCTGAGGAACAAGAGCAAGTGGTAATGCATCTGGAGCTGGCTGTACACGATGTGCTCTACTTGGCCTACAATGTTAGCCAGGAGTCGCTCGATACGGACGAACAATCGGCCCAATTGCATGCGGTAATCAAGCGACTGCGACAGCTGCAACAGGAGCTGCAGCCCGAAGATCACATGGCTGAGGAGAGCAACATAGCAGCGATTGTCTTACCCTATCCGGAGTATCGCTGGCAACCCGTGCAAACGATACGCTTATATGTGGGTCCATCGCAGCGTGCAAGACTACTCTATGCACGCCTCACAATCTTAGCAACAGATGCACCACCTGTTGCACCGTCGACAGCACCCGCGGCACACATACAACTGCATCATGCGAATGGCACACTGTTCCAATCGCTGGCTGCCGGTCATCGAGCACGTCAGCTGACAACACTGCGCGTGCTGGACGAGACGCTGTTGGTCTTTGTCGAGGGCTGTTGCAGAATACGGATCTTCATCTATCGCGGCATTCAGGGATTTGTGCCGTTCACCGAATTTAAGGCAAAGGCGGAACCAGGAACAAAGCAAAAACCATTCGTGCTACAGTTGCTGGCGCTACGTTTGCCACTGCAGCGACCTCCGGGCGCACTCTATGCGCTGGGCGTAGTCCAATCACGACGGATTACCTTCTACGAGCTGATCGTACCGGGTCTCTTTGAGCCCTGGCTAAATTGTAAATAGTTATTGTAATTATTATGTTTATATATTATGTTATGGATTTATTGTTGAATTTTCCAGTTATTAAATGTATTATAGTTACGGCAAGATTCGTATAATGGAATTAGCTTCTCATAGATATGGATAAACTCGAAAGCTCTAAGGAGTGTTGTCTAGGGTTACCGGATCTAATTTATTTTTATACCCTGATCCCAATTGAAAATTGTTATGAAGGGTATATTAAGTTTGTTGAAAAATTTTTAACAGGCAGAAGGAGGCGTGGCAGACTCCATAAAGTGTATATATGCTTGATCAGAATCAATAGCGGAGTCGATTTAGCCCTTTCCGTCTGTCCGTCCGACCGTGTGAACGCATTGATTTCCGAGATTATAAGAACTAGAGATTTGAAACTCGGGATGAAGGTCCGTGAATACAATACACATATCAAGTTCTGAGATTTTGATAATACCACGCCCCCATCGCCCGATAATCTATAAATTTATTTTTCAATAAATTGGCCACGTCTTTTGCATTCATAGAGCTATCGGCGCCATATTTGGTATATAGGAGCATGAATGCAAAGTGCAGAATATAGTTTTCTAAAATTTTGATGCACCTCTCCATTGTCCCGGAAAATGACGAAATGTGTATAGGAGCCGCAAATTATATGCAAGAATCGTGAAATTTAGTATGTGGGTGCCCAAAGTTACTATGCAGAAAGTGGCACCCGAACTGTTTTTCCATCCTAAAATCAAAATATATCCATATATGTTTTCCCAAATCTATATTTATGATTATGTCATAAGCCAATTTTGAACATTTCAGAACGATCAGATCATGAATACCGAAGTTATAAGACCTAGAAATTGCTGGAAACGAAAATTTTCAAGTCGATCGGATTAAAAATACTGAAGTTATTCTCAAAATTGTGTAAAAATTCACCTAAGGTGAGGTCGGCGGTGCCGCGCCTATGACTTTGTTGTACAGTTGGGATCAGGGTATCTCGTAGTCGAGCTCACTCGGCTAGAGCTTTCCCACTTGTTTTTTTGAGTTGTCACCCTTCAGATAATTATAAACCTTGCGACATCTGCGCAAATTTGTAAAAACTCTTCCCGAAAAACAAATTACAATCCTTGGATGAATAGAAAACGCAATTGTAATTTACAATAGATCCTTGTCGAATATATATTATTGACTCATTTTGCGGAATAATTATATTCAACTAACAAATTTCCATGGGTTCTCCAAAGTCTTGAGTGGGGGGGACGGTATCAACGCACTTTTTGGGCTTCTTTGCTTTCTTGGATTTGGTCCCTTTCTAAATGTGAAATCAATACATTAACTAGGAAATTGGAAATATGATTTAGAAAAATGTGAACTCAAAACTTACGACATCGCGATGGACTGCATTGTCCTTCTTGCGAAGACGTGCCCAGGCCTTGGTAGAAATTTGCATCGAAGAATGGGCATCCAGATCGGTGGCCTCTTTGCGGTATTTACTTATTACGCTTGCAGGGGGCTTCGAGTTGATCTTTTTAAGGATCGGCTTACGTCTAAAAGAAGGTACTGTATTGCCATTTTCGCCATTGGATGCGGCGTTCATTAATGGACCACTATTAACCTGTTATCATACCAAATACCCTTTTTTTTAACTTTTCATACCAAAATTTAATGGGTTCACGGTTGGAACCCCTTGGGTAATACTCACAATAAACTCGTTCCTTTTCGCGGGGGTCATTGAATTCCATGATACATGTGCATAATGATCAAGTTCTTCGTCGGTCAAATAGGAATGCACTCCTTTGAAAACATCCAAAAATTTTTTGCAGGGCGTCTCTCCCCCGATTGGTATAGGTTGCGAGCGACCAACTCCCATCTTGAAAGTTTCTTAGAATATCGAATAAAAGGTATCAAAAACGAAAATTAAAAATTACAATAAATTTTTTCGTCCTAGTTTCTTTGAGAGTAAAAAGTAAAATGAAATGAATTTACTTCTCGAGATGCTTATATAGGGCCAAATGACAACTAATTCAATGGTTGCTGTGAATGATTTGATTCCAAGTTTTATTTCGCAAAAAGAAAATTAGGAAAAATCAACTGGAACTGCGTTTAGAGCGATCATTGAACATCTGCGTAAACTTATTAGATCAGAACATTCGCCACCCGCAACATGCATTATTACTGGTATCACTAGGTCTGGCTCGAAAGTGCTCAAGATACTGTCCAGTGCCCACCCTTAGAAGACAACGCCGGATTGATATTCCGTTTGTCAAGAACCAAACCCCCTAGCCTACCCCCAGTAGAAGGTTTCAACGCACCAACCCACTGGATTTTCCAACTCTGGATGTGAAACTTGAAATATTGGATTATTATCCATGTCACGAAAAGATTTTAAATGAAAAACACCCCAGTTATATGAGAAAAAATTTGACCAAATTAGACGTCTCTAGTTACTAGATAACAATCTATTTTTTACCAGTGGTAATTATCGACAACATCTATTTTAAATTCATTTTTCGTTTATATGATACGATCGTTCTCAAATTTACAGGATAATTTTCAGACAAACTGTTCAATTTATAGATAATTTTTCAATTTTCGGGAGAATCAAAAAATAATGATGCGAGAGTGAAATGAAACTTTTGGGAAGTTCTATTCGACATATTATGATCATAGCCTTGATTATATATACTAATTTCCAACCAAAAAGGCTTAATTCATCTTAAAGTCACACAGATTTTGGAGTTAAATTTGTTTAAATTTATCATACATTTTTATAGTGTTTTCCATCTTTTTTATATAATAACAACATACGTCTGGGATTATTGTTCGCATAGTCATTATTTACAGTATTCCAAAATTCTCTTCAATTTCAAATAACATTATGATTTATTAATAAAGGAATATAAGGATAAGAGATTATTTAAAGAGAGAAAGTATGTGATTAAACTACTGACTAATGAAATACCATAGTATAAATTAGTTTGACAAACCAGTGAAGGAAATAATTTGTGTTCTATATATGGTCAAACCCTAGAAGTGAAGATTTTTAAGCTTCTTCCCCTTCCATAGGATTTTCTATGTGCTAATTTTCCGAAATATATAATTTTAGAAAATTATTTACACTTATTTTATTTCAAAAACATATTTAACTGCGATAAAATACCGCTAATATTATTTGAAATTTTGAAAAATTTCGATATATAAACAAATCACAGCGCTGCCACCTAGTTAAATTATGTGTTGCTCAAAGTGTGATATAAGCGATAGTTAAAAACGATAACAAAGAAACGATAATTTGGTGTTGATTAATGCACACACGTTTGATAATCGTTTAAATAAACTATGATAGTGTTAGTTCATTTGCACAGCGTATTTTAATTGTTGTTAAATAGTCTTTAATAAATATATAAAAATATATATTATATTAAGTGCATGGAGAATATTCAACATTATTCTAGAACTTTGTCATAAGCCCATAGGGAGAGGGTCGTCAACATGTTTATCATAATCTTTTCTGTTTTTAGCCGATGTTTACCCGATTCCCGATCCTAAGCATTTCGCCAAAACGAGACCCTCTTGAGGCAGCGAATCAAAACAAAAACAAAAACAATGATTAATAACAACAACAACATCAGAAAAAGCACGCGATGTTTGCCCAGCCGTTGCGACTCGCCCTTCCCGACCCAAATTCTTCCAATGTCTTCCAATTGCATCAGTCGATCTGAATCAGGGAAACTATTTTTAGGTCCCGATTTGTCGCAATTTGCAAAGTCATTGCCGTTGCTCACGTGACCCGAAATAAATAATCGAGAAAGATGCGGCTATGTTTTTTGGCAACGATCGATTAAAATATTTCGCAATTTTATGCAAAGTTACGTAGATCAAAATTTCAGAAAATTATTAAATTTTTCTTATAGAAAATACTGTTTCTGCCCATATTTCCCCGTTTTTCAAGCTATTGTATACAATTTAGCACACACCTAAGTTTATTTTATTATCTATCGCTCTGCCAATTTTCAAGAATCGAACCTCTATATCATATCGCTGGTATAGGCTATATATCGAAGATCAATTTTATATGTTTTTCAAGTAATTGGTTTGAAATTTCGCTCACATTTAAAAGGAGGTCGAGAGCTTCGAAAAGAGTATGAAATCTTCGGCGTGCTAGTAATAGTCATTTATTACTCAATATATTACTACTATTATTATTATTTTAAAAATCTATTTATTCTATATGATATAAGAAAATGTGTGGATTTCTTCGTTTTGTTTGGAAGATGCCAATGTATAGGAGGAGATATCCTTCAGCAATCCCAGCACGTTATCTTCAGAATGATCAGGAGGATAACTAAAAACGATCCGCCTGTCTGCACATCTGTGTATGAAAACAGGTCCTTAAATTTTTTAATCCTATTAGAAATTGGCCAAAGCCCATTTGTTTGCTCCCATAAAATTCTGGCTATTTGATTGAAACTTTCGAAACTTTAAAGGTATTATCTAACGCTCCACTAAATTTCGAAAGGATTTGACCATTACATCGTAACATTTAATATTTTCGGCGTGCCGAAGATGATCCCCCTTACTTGCCAGGGAAACGTTTAGAAAAATCCCTAAATTGCTGAGATAAGTTCTGAAGTTTGTAATTTTTCCAAGAAATGGTCAGACAATGAAATAGAAATTAGCCATGTCCGATTCTCTATCCGTATATATACTTTTGAAGTTATTTTATTTAAATTAATTAATACTTATTTTTATATTATATATATAATATTACACTTAAGTTTTCTTATTATCGATTATTCCACCAAATTTATAAACACGGAAGATTTGCATTGTATATTCTCCTTATCCTTTCTTTCTCTTACTTTTGTGAAAAATGTTGTAATTCGGTCGACCGGTATTATTGGTTGAGTGTTATTAGATTGGATGTCACAAATTAGAGATGGACCGGGGTTTTCTTAGGCCCGGGATCAAAGGACCATTGTGGAAAAATTCGGGTCGCGTACCCTTGCCTACGATTGAAAGTCAATAAGCCCTGCCCAAATTTTCGGATAGAAAAACGCTAATAATCATGTTTAGGAATAAGAATAATGAAATACATAAAATTATTTTGTTGGGGGTCTCGGTGGATCAGTGAATATCGCACTGTCCCGCAAAACAAGAGGGTTCGAGCCCCACTCATGTCATGACCCTCTTAGAATAAATAGGTTGTGGCCTAGATTTTGCTCGGCCGGGACGGACCGGGCCCGGTCTGGCTCTTTTTCAAAAAAAGTCGTGCCGAACCGGAACTTAAAAAAGGGGCTGCGGAATAAAAGGGGGTGTAGGGCCTTCAAATTGAGACCCGTGTCCATCTCTTGTTCCAATCCTCGATGGAATAATGCATTTTTGGATCAATTTTGCAGTCTCCCATCATGAAAAATAGTGGGATATTTTTCAAGAGTTGAAGTTAATGCTATAATATTTTAACTGTAACATATATCTTTTGTAACCCAATATAGATCGTTATCCATTAAATAAAATGATCTCAAAAAAAAAAAAAACAAAAAATCTAAAAACAAACCCTTATCCCAACGAGTCAATCAAGATCTATGGGACCCGACATACCAAATTTCATGACTCTAGCGTTATCGAAAAACGAATTTATCGATTATCGGTAGAAGAGGGTATGGCATCCAAAATTAAAAATAAACTTGATCTGGGTATGGTATATACGGATCTTCTGGGAAGTTTGAACGTTCTAGTTCTTGAAGTCTCTAAGATCGGCGGACAGGCAGACAGACGGACAGGACTAAGGCGACTCGGGTATTGATACTGATCAAGAATATATATACTTTATGGGGTCTGCCACGCCTCCTTCTGCCTGTTACATACATTTCCCCAAACTTATTATACCCTTCATACCAATTTTCCATTGGGATCAGGGTATAAACATCGATTTGAAAGAAATTTCCCAACTGGAATACTGTTTTTTAACTCGTTATCCTGTTAGAAGAACAATTGATCCCCAGCTTTGGACAACTTTTGTGTCCACCCTCGCAGAGTGGTAAAAGAAAAGGAAACGCAGTTGAATTCTTTGTTTTTTTGGGCAGCGACGTCGTCTTGGAGACGTCGCCTATGTTTCTATTTCGATATTTTAATCTTCAATCTTTGACTACATTAACAATTTGTTCCGTTCCGTTGACAATCGAATGGGATCGGGTAAACCAATTGCAGCGTGAAACGAATCGTATAGGGTATTTGGGGTACAAACAAAAAACTAGTAATTATGTCACGAGGGAAAACAACTTTTGCTCAACATTTTCGCCATAAAATAAGGAAAAGACTTTAGCTAGTGTTGTTGTTGTTTTTCTTTTGTCGTTGTTGTTGTTGTTGTGGGCCGTCTACTGCAGATGGTGTTGCACCTTGCACTGTCGCAGCGCCTCGTTGAAGCCCTCGCAGAGCGACAGGTCGGACTGGCCCTGGGCGCATTGCAGGAACTGTTTGATCTCCCAGGCGCAGGCGCCCTGTGGTTCGTTGGGCTGCGCCGACTGGGCGTAATATGGCTGCTGGGCGGCCGGGGCGGCGGCGGCGGGTGCTGGTGCTGCTGCCTCCTTATCGCCGGAGCCGCTGAAGAGCGAGGTCAGGCCGTGACCCACGGTGTGTCCAATGGCCGAGCCGACCGCAACGCCACCGGCGGTGGCAGCCATCTGCTGGAACATCGATGGCTGCTGTGGTGCGGGCATGCCCACGGCGCTGGGTGGCGCCGCCACGGGTGCCGGCGGTGGGGGTGGAGCGGCAGCACGTGCGGGCACTGGTGCTGGGGCAGGCGCGGGTGCGCTGCTGCAAGAAAGAGAGAGCAAATTATATATATATATATAGCAGCAGTTGTTTTTGTTTTTGTTATTGAACTTTGCACGTTGCCACAGTTCCCCCCTGCCACGACTTGCCCTGTTTATCTGCTTGAAGGTTACGTAACTCTTTGCGGCACGGAAACTTCCAGAAATTGCTACAAGTTTCACAAGTCCGCCCCGTCATTGGCCAAGACACACATCCATACCGTTGCGTCGTGGCCACCATTGGCTTGCCACAACGTGCTGCCCCCTGTGCCCAGTTCCACAGGGGGTTCCTCAGTCACTTCCGCAAATTGGCAACTTTTTCCCCCTTGAATTGCGTTGGATTCCACTTACCGTCTGGCTGATGGTGGGGGGCTAGCTGAACGTCCACGGCGTACCATTTTGTCTTTTTATTTAGTTTTTCGAAGAATTATTTAAAATTGAAATCTTCAGTTTAATAAGTTCTTTTTACGAGAAATTTATCGTCTGACTGTGCTTGCTTGCTTTGCTTTATAAACTGTTTATGCACGGAGTATCGACTTGGGCTTTTATCGATGGTTTCAGTGTTGACAAGGGCGCACAACTGCCAAAGCTGCCAGACTGTTGCAGCACTATATGCACAATAGAGCTGCAAAAAAATCGATTTTCGCTGAATCGATATTTTGAAAAATAATCGATTAAAAATTGTATTTATTTCTCTAAAATCCACTGGTTTCTTATTAACATATTTGCATTTTTCGCTTTTAGCTAGGCCCATTTTTCGGACGTAATGAGTCCGGCTCGTTTAAACATTCGTTCCGACTTCGTAGAGCAAGCAGGAATAAATAAATATTTAAAGGGCACTTCTTTTAAAAGCTATTGTTATGGCTCAATTTTCTTATATGCTCCATTTCCAATTGGTTTTAAAATGTATTTGTTCATATTGCTTTGTTAATTTTTCAACAAGCTTCCAGCGCCACCGGAACCTACTCGAGCTATCGATATTGTTTGTTTTTCTAAATGTACTCAATTAACACATATCGAAACCTTATCGTTCATTTTAATGAAAAACGGCTCAATTTAGTTATATGCGCCATTTTCAATTGGCTTTAAAATGCATTTGTTGCGCTTTCTACTGTTAAAATTTATTCGACTCGCTCCCGCCGCTGCCAAGCATATACTAAAGCTATCGATATCAATATACTCGACTACCACGTATCGATACCTTATCGCTAATTTTTACCGTTAATGGCTCGATTTTCTTATTTGCGCCATTTCCAATTGACTTCGAAATGCATTTGTTGCATTTTCTACTATCTACATTAATTGGACTAACTGCCGCCGCCGCCGCCGAGGATCTGCTCGAGCTTGGCTGCACCTCGGATGCCCAATGCCTCCAGTTCGAAAGTGGCAGCTGCCAGGACTCGCAATGCGTCTGCACTGCACGTGAGAGCCGGGCACGTGTGCCCTGCAGGCCCAAGGATGAGAAGCTGAGCAACATCATCGGTGGCCCCTGTCCCTGTAGCCAGCCCCATGTGGAATGCGATAAGCAGACCCAGCAATGCTTCTGTGCGCCCGGTTTTATGCCCAGTCTGGACAAGCGTCGCTGCCTGCCCAGGAAGGTGGCACTGAACGAGCGTTGCGAGGTCTCCAGCCAGTGTGAATCCAGCGATATATTCGCTGTTTGCCACGCCCAGCATCGTTGCCTCTGCAAGGAGCACTTCGAGCAGCAAGCAGGACATTGCCTGGCCGTACTGGGTGAGTTTTGCACATATTTGTCCGGCGTGGCACGTACCATTTTACTCCCCCCACACCACAGATGTCAACTGTGCCAATGACACGGATTGTGGCAATTCCAATGCATCTACTTGCCTGCTGGAGTTGAGAAAATGCGCCTGCCCGATGCAGCAAGTGGCCAATCGGAATAAGACCGTCTGCCTGCTGGGCGCCGGACACGGCGAACGTTGCACCACCAATGCACAGTGTCAGCTCCAACTGGGTCCCGGTGGCAGCTGCTATAAGAATCAATGCGACTGTCGCGTCAAGTATTATGCCAAGTTCCAAGAGCAGGACTCTGGTCAGGATGTGAACAACACCGTTTGCCAGCCAGTGCCACCCTACGGTGGCTACTGTCGACGCGACGAGGATTGCCTGCAACAGCAGGATGCCACGCAAAGGCCGAACATGCGCTGCATGTGGGGCGAGTGCCGTTGCCGGGAGGATCATCATCTCATCGACAACGAAATATGCCAGCTGACCATGGGCGCAGCTAAACCGACTTACGGCTGGCATTCCCTATTGCTGCTTTGGTTGATTCTCCAGCTGACTCAATTGTTTATTTAGTATAGGGTATCTTAGAAGAGCATATTCTAACTAACAGTCTTAAGCCCAAAGTTTTTCCAGTTTGCAATGGTTAATAATATAATTACATTCTTTGTAAAGAAACGAGTTTTTCTCATAATTTTGATGGTTATACTCTTTTCAAAGAAAATAGTATATTCACTTTGTCCGAAAGTATGTATGTAAGGCAACGTCATGGACACCCAAAAGTTACATTCAGAATATAATCTACCGCTCTACCAAATTCCAGAAGAATCGGACTTCTGAAGCATATAGCTGCCATATAACCGTATTTGACCATATTTCCCATGTTTTCCAACGTATTGGACTGAAAGATTTCATATGTCCTGTCATATAGATGCCATATAACGAAAGAAATCAAAGAATGAGATTATATGCTTGGAGCATTACAGTGTCTGAAGGTCTACAATGGTTAATATAATTGGATGCTTTGTAAAGAAAATAGTAATAGGCATTCTACATAATTTTGATGTTTTTATTTATCTTTTCAATCAATTCATCCAAAAGTCAAATGTACCCAAAATATTAATATTTTTGTTGAAACCAAAATTTTATATTGCTGCACAAGATCTGCATGGGAAGAGCAAAAAAAAGGAAGATAGAGAAATTAGAGAAATTAAAGGATGAGATTATATGCTTGGGGGCCTTACAGTGTAGCTTCTAGTCTAGTCTCTCCTAGTCCTAGTATTCCTCTTCTTCATAACGAAGCATGAGGCTATTCAGCTTTTTGACAGCCTCACTTGGTTGTTTCATACGGTTCTTTTTGGTTGGTGCCATCAAAACGATTCGCTGATATCGATCTCTGATCATTGGATATCGGAAAAATGTCGGAATTTCCAGTTGTTTGTGAAAAGCTTTGTTATGCAAATTGTGGTTCGCCTCGACGTTGCGTTGCACGATGCGCACCAGGGGCGAGGTCTTTGCATACTTCAGGCTCTTTCCACTGCTGGTTGCCTTTGGCCTTTCCCGAACAATTATATCTCCCAGTATGGAGTCCAGATCTTGTTTCTCACGCGTTTTAACCTTCCTCTTGGTAGCTGGTAACTTCTTCTGGGCTGCCTTGACAGGTGCGGCGACGGGGTGCGGCTTGTACACCTGCTGCTTCTTGTCCTTGTTCTTGTTCCGCAATTGTCTCATATATTCATTGTTCACATTCGAGGTATTCCATTTTAAGTAGTCCATCGATCGCAGCGCCTTTAGTTTAAGGTCCAGCATCGTCTTATTAGTGCGTGCCGTCAAATCTGTTGATTTTTTCACCTTTTTCAGCTGACGTTTGACCACAGAGTGGGTCACCCTTTTGACGCGTCCCTGATTCCGTTCTATGAAATCCTTTGGCAACGCCTCCACAATCGTCTGTTTCGAGAGACTTGGCAATATATGACTACTCTTACGATCGATCTTGTCAAATGCTATATTCCTCAGATATGTGGCAAAACTACGCTGTGCGCTCAATCCCGCCCATACTTTAGATGTGGACTTGGCAGCTGGCAATCCCCAGCAGTTGCCCAATCTGTATTGTGAATTCTGTGTCTTAGGCGAAAATCGCATCTGGATGGGTAATCTGGCGCGTTCCGTAAACAAGTTGCCACGGTTTCGGTCAACGAAAGAAAGGTTCGAGCGACGCTTCATCAGGGCACACGCGAGATAGCGATCCAAATGAAGGCGCAGTGAATTCGACGGCGCTGAGGTTGCGGTTTGGGTCATCGAAGCAATCAGCTTCTTAAGAACTGTGGAAAATTGGAAAAATATAAGTAATTAATATCTAATTAAAAAAGAAAAATGATATACATTTGTGTAATTTTTAGAGCTCTTTAATATCTGGGATTATTAAAGATCTGTATGTGGTAAATTTGGGGCCTCGGTGGTCTAGTGGATAGCGCACTGTCCCGGCAAACAAGAGGTGCGAGGTCCGAGTCCCGCTCATGCCTTTAGGCATGACCCTCCTAGAAAAAACTAGGTTGTGGCGTAGGATTTGAAATCCACCCACATAAAAATGTTCTTCAGTGAAGGAAGCAGAAATAGAGG
>JBANCY010000736.1:0-13043 GCA_037040045.1 Phorticella flavipennis | reverse complement strand
GGGCTGACGCGTATAACACTGTTGAGCACTCTATACAACAGCCCACAATCTTTGTTTCTTTGTTTTAAGCCAAATATATTTTGCGGTCTCTGCTTTAAAGGGAAATAAGCTTAAGTTTAAATAAACACTTCCAAAACAATAAAATTTTAAGGATTCTTATAAGCTTCATTGCCTCACACTCACACTTACACTTACCTCTTGGCCAAAATTATTTTTGTTTAAGGGCTTGCTGGATGTGGCAGTCTGATTTTTTTGCAATAAATGAAGCCCATTTGTATTAGATCCTATATTAGCATCTAGTTCCTTAAAAATGCTTCGTGACTTTTTGCTGGTCGCTGCATTGTATTTTTAAACAGAGGAAAATTCAAATTTATAAAAATTAAGACGTAAAGTTCGTTTACGTTGCATACCACATTCAAAAACATCAGCATCCTCAGTTATACTGTTTGGGTTTTTAGAATCTGTGAACATTTCACCATTTTCGAACCGTTCTTTTATACAACGAGTGGCTCCATCAACTTCGACATCTGGTTTTTTTGAAACAGACGTAAAAGGTTGTGCCGATTCAGCGACAGCTTGTTGATACATTTCTTTAATTTTTGCTTGTTTGCCCATAAATAAGCGAGATCGAATATTTTGTATTTCCTGTTTTCGCTCTTCACGTCGCTCTTCTTTCGAATGCATATGTCCATTTTCGAATTTTATCTTAATATCATTCATCGCGTCACCAAGACCTACAGGACGCTCCTTTTGTGTGGATTTTCTTGAATCTATTAAGTCGGCGTCCTCATTATCGTCTTCTTCATTTGAGGATAAGTCGCATTTGTCTGCGTCGAAGCTATTATTAATGCGATATTTGTCAAAAACGGATTTCGTTCTTTGAATCACTGGTCTATGCTGTGGTTGTGTTTTCTGTTCATCCAACTTTTTCTTTTCGACATTTTCAAATACTTGAAATTTTGAGCGGACATTTAGGTTATGTAGTTCATCGAGTCCCAAATCTGGTTTATCAGCAGCTGGGCATTATATTATTCCGTTTAAGTGTTGTTGATTCTTAAAATGAAAGCTTAAGCAACATACCACGTATAACGTCTGGAGGAAGCTCGACTGGCTGACTTTCGCGTATAATAAGTTCAGTCTTGCGGGGTTTTGTCTCTTCCAATTGTTCAACAATTTTCGGGGCGAAGAGCCTTTTGAAAATAAATGCAATTATTTGTAATTATTTTCATCCTACTTTATATTCCTTGTTTACTTACAACTTAAAATGAACACCACAATAGAGGTTACCTTCGTGACTTTGGTAATTATCGAACCTGGATAAAATTTTGTAATTATAAGTAAGTGTTATATTCAGTGAGATAATAAAGACGGGTTTCTCATTTCTTGAGGCTTATGTCGTCCAAAATTATCAGTTACAACTATATGTATGTATTAAGATACTATATGTTTATATGATTTATGAGTACGTACTTTAACTGTTTCGTACAAACTTTACAACGCAGGCAGGATATGTGGAATACACTTTTGCCAGTTTTCAATTGAACTATGACCTCTTCCATCTTGTAAACGGGCTTATTACATTGCCTACAGTTAGACTGAAGCTCATTTTGCGAATTCTATTGACAAATATAATTATGTGTTAAAAAGTTGTATTTTTAATTTATAATCGGAGATTCTTTAAAATTGTGTTGAGTTCAACATTACAATTAAGATGACCATAACAGTATGGGATGATTAATTAATGATATGCTTACACTGAAGATTTCTTGGGCTTTACTAGAATCACTTGAACGTACATGAATTAAATTGCGTTTTTGAAGGGCATCGAATTTATTAAAACTGCTTTTCTGTAATAAAAATATATATTAAAAATTATTATAAAGTATAATATAAAACAATACTTACTACTGAGATATTTTTATTGTCATATTCACATTTCTTGGACTTTTTGGATTTGCTCTTCTTCTTGGAAACATCTTTTAAACTTGGCTCACTGCTTTCATCAGGTGTATTTAATGCGCTGTCATCGTTATCACTTTTCAAATCATTCCCCAAAATTGTCTTACTCGACTTTTTTAGGACTTTTCTTGATGTTTTGGTGGACATGGAAATTAAATGCTCTTCTTCGGCACTTATAAAAGTCTTCATCTATATAATTATTTCGTAATGAGAAGGTACATCATTAACCAGGTATTTCCGAATATTTCCGAATATTTCTGCTTCCTTCACTGAAGAATTTTTTACGTGCTGGACTAAACATTATTCAGGGGCCTCGGAGGATCAGTGGATAGTACACTGTCCCGCCAAACATGAGATGCGAGTTCGAGTCCCGCTTATATCGATAGGCATGAAAAACTAGGTTATGGCGTAGGATTTGAAATCCACCCACGTAAAAAAAAAAGTTAAAAGTTTTTAAAATTACTATAATTTTGAGTAAATGTATGTGAACGGCAGGAGGAGTCATGGCAGATGCCATAAATTATATATATTCTTGTTAAGGATTAGTAGGCGAATAGATGTCTTCTCGTCAGTGTGCTCGATCGATAGACCCCTCCACGTTTTCCAGAGAGTGGCGAAATGTATATAAATATCACAATTTGCATTATAAAATCGTTATGAAATTTCTATCGTAAAGCTATCCCGGAAATTTCTGACCAATTTAAACATAAATACCAAAGTTATGTGAAGCAGAAAAATGGTTCATATAGAATCTATATAATCTATATTATAGATATTGCGCAAATGTTGTATCCAAATCTAATCCACATATTTAATCAATCTTTATATCATATGGCATTGCAAGCGAAAGAAACAACGTTTACCGGGTTGTCTAAAAAAAACAAATATAACACCTGAACATTTTCTGTGGGAAAAGCATGTTGTTTCCAATACTAATCCTCATATTTAAGCAATCTTTATATCATATGACATTGCAAGCGAAAGAAAACAGAGTTTACCGGGTTGTCTAAAACAAACAAATATATCACTTGAACATTCTAGATATTTTTCAAAAAATAAATTTCAGAACGCACACATGAATAGTTGTTACAGTAACAAAAAAATATAGCAGTTCCTTAACTTTCGAGACACAAAAATAAATATCTCAACGCACACTTGATTTGACGGGTTTGTACATTTAATAAACAAATCATTTATTAAAATGGTTCATTCCACCTTCAACTTTTCATTCTTTTAATAAAAAATTTGTATTTATTTGCTATATGCTGTACCATAAAAAAAACAATCAAAAAATTTTTTTCAAAAAAATAAAATAAAATAATTGGTGGTTAACCACTCTTAACATTTAGAGTGATGACAAATAGATGTGGCTCGATCCTCAGGCCTAACTGATATATGCACAAAAATTTTAGGAAAATCGGTCGAGCCATTTCGGAGCAGTATAATAATTAACACCGTGACATGAGAATTTTATATATAAGATATATTTTTTCTGACTTAAATTTTGATTCTCAGCACACTGAAAGTTTCAAAACATTCGGTTAATAAATACAGAAGTTATTCACAAAAGAGTAAAAATTCTCCTAAGGGGAGGCCAGCTGTCGGTGTGTATTAGGTGCATATTTATTCTAATTAATATTGATCGGAGTTATTTTCGAAAGATTCAATAAAAAGTTTTTTTTATAAATCATACAAATTTCGAATTACTCACCTTTTTGGTATCCATCTGGCAGACTAGCCTACTGAAGCCAATTTATAAATAGGTCCCAATTCCTATTATAAAATATTCTAAATGTAATTCAACGAGTTCATATATTCATATAAACATAAATAGACAGGAATGAGATTATTTTTATGTATTTTGTTTGAACGTTTACATTTAGCTGTACCTGTACAGCACGTATTTACATATAACATATACCAATACGCAGAATCTGTTCGGATGGTATTGCAGTAATCTTGAAATGCTTTTCTATTTTTAACATTTTTTTACGTTCTGATTTTTGTACTTTAATAAGTAATTTTCAAATTTAATGGATGTGTACCAATGATAAAAATATATAAGAAATTTATTCAAATTTAAAAGTTAAGAATATTATTGGAACTCCATTTCTATTGAAATCTTTTATTGGCATGTGTTGAATTCAACTTACATGCATTTCGATTCTTAATTTTTGAGTATTTTAAATCTTTGTTTGAATTATAAAAACACACACTAAACATAAGTGCTTCTTTTCAACTTACGCAAAGAACTCTACACCGATCATAAACAGACGACTGTTCCAATTCGAAGGCAACACAGAATAAGATACTATCTGAATCTCGTTGAGCTTTGCAATTTGTACATCTTGTTCGAGTTCGCATATATGAGCTTTTAAAATGATCTACATTATCGGTAAGCTCAAAGATCCCACTGTATACAAAAAATTCGAGGGCTGTTATTTGGATTTCTGGGCTTTCAATGAAAAAGATCTTTGGTGAATGAAAACGATTTAAAAAAAATGCAACACGCGAAAATCATCGACTACGAACGAGAAAAAGTCATTGGGTTTCAAGATTTTGGGCGGTAAAAAATTAATTTTGTCGGCGCCGATGTGTGACAGCTTTATCATAATTTTAATCTTATCTTTATATGCGAATTTTACCGATCAAATTTATCGTTGCATTTGCCTCGTCTTGGAAAACGCGACAAGTTGAATGTTTGGTTTACCTTCCAGCTTGTATGGAATAATCCATGAATCCAATGCGATTAACCCTTTTTTTCTATGGAGGGGAGGAGTCTAACGTGTCCCATATGTGTCATCTCACAATCCGCGACATGGCGATCTAGCTTTATTATTATACAATATTCAAGAATTTATATCTACATTGTTTAGATTCCAAACACCTACCACCTAAACTTACCCCAAAAGCCTTCAAGTTTGAAGTACATTGAGCTCCGTATACTTTATATTTATAAAAATATATTTTATTCACATATAAGTAAAGTTAAACTCTTTCAAATATTGTAATATTAACACTTTATTGAAACGTTGAAATTTCTAATTCAATTCAATAATTCATAGTTATTTGTGTACAGACATTTTCTTAAAAATAACTTAAATAACTGAAAAATAACTATATAATAAGACAAAAATCATAATTTGTTTAAACGTATACTTTTGACAACGAAATCAATCAATGGTTACAAACATCGTAGTCGTTAAATAATTTAATTTATTATTAAATCAACAATATATTAATCTATAAACTCAAATCTCTCAAAACATGGTTTTAAGAAATTGGGACCGTTGAGACATTATGTAATTTACGTTCTATATTAAATTATTTGTATCAATGCAAGTTATTATACTTTATTTACAATCGTATCCCAATTGTAATAAACATCATAAAATGAACGAAATATGTTTTATTTTTTTCTACGTTCACCCTTACTTTGTAGACTTAATTTGAATTTGTTCTAAGAGTATTAATTGGTTTATAATGATACGCATATTTGCGTAGTTTTAATGGTCTTGTGGATCCCAACTTGAACTTGAAATATGAGTTACTCAAAATACTGAAAAAATATGCTTAGTTAATCAATACTTTATGATTTTTGCAGTATTGCTGTAAGTGCCATATGAGACAGATAATGTTACATTCCAGGGAATCGTATCTGCATGTTTCTTATATTTTGTGTTGATATTATATATACCAATCATCAAAGTGCTACAGTACCTAATGCTTTAATGCAAAAGCGTTTAATTTTACAACTTACTATTTTTTAGTTTTCGATTGAGATCTTTGCCTTGAGTGCATAATGATGTATTTCATTACTAGGATATTTATGTACGAGTAAGGACAGAGGAAGGCCAAGGAGCATAATAGCTTTTGCTATCAAAAAACAAACAAGAAATCGCTCAATATCTATCACGTATATGGCAGTGTGTTGTTTATACTTTGGCTAACAACATTACCACTTTCAAATTTCCTAAATACCATTATATCATAAGAAACTGCCAAACATTTAGCTAAATATCTTTTGATGGGGCTTTTAGATTTTGCGGATGAACGTTTGTATTTTTACTTGAATTTGAAGGCCTCTCGACTGTGCAATATGCTTTATAGCATTCCATTTTTTCCATGTCCAACATTGCCTGGGTACTAGTTACAAAATTATTGGGAAAAGCTGGATCAACGCTTGTCAAAATAGGTGTAATAGAAGCTGAATATAGTTGAAATGATTGGTTTGGTGTCGTCATCGATTCCGATAAGTGTGTTTTGGATTTGCTAGCACCTCCTTCTTTAATGTTCGATATTGTTGATAATCCTATAAACAATAAACATATAATAAAATTATGATAAATAATATTGTGCTCTGCAAAAATTAAAAAATTACGTTCAGATCCGTTTGATGTTGTGTGTGGCAAATATGACATAGATGATTGATACCTCGGCGGAACAATGTTGGCATTGTGCGGAACGGCTTCACTCTGTTCACCGACGTGCAAGCAACCCATTGATAGAGCTGAACTTCCTGATGTGGTGCACTGAACGGTTGCCTTGCTAACGATTTCGGCTAAGAGATCAACTTGCACTGTGGAAATCCCAGTATATGATGTCAATGAGTCGGAAATTTTGTTGCTGCTGTTTTTAAAATCGGAGCCACCCAGTGACACATTGTTATCATGGCTACTGTTATTCTCCTGATCAGATGTTGTAAAAGTTGCGGGAATTTCGTTAGGACAGCTCGTAGTAATACCTAAAATAAAAATAAATATAAAATGGGTTTCAATCATTGCAATAATAATTACCAGTCACTGGCGATTGATCACCACTGATGCTGCCTCCACAAATGTTGATAGAACTTACGCCGCCACTACCTCCGCTCGTACTGCTTGGAGGCCTGGGCAAACGGCGACGAAGCCATGGATGTTTTAATGCCTCTGACGGTGTCAAACGTTTTTCAGTATCCCATTCCAGACAACCACGAATAAAATTTAGAAAAAGAGGATCTTTACAACCATCGAGCGCTTTTGAAAGACTTTTTGAACATGGAGGCCCGCGAGGCTTGCCTCGTCGTGACTGTCCGCCGATTAATACAACCATGCCATCAGACATGGTACGGACGGTGCAATAGCGGGGATATCCTTTGGGACTGAAAAAAGTTTTCGCTCTCTTGGAAATTGCCAGCAAAGATTTACTTGGCATCCCAAGCACTTCGATAATACATGCCAATTGATCACTTTCGTTTTCCCCAGGAAATAAGGCATGACCCGATAACAATTCTGCTAAAATGCAGCCAAGTGACCACATGTCAATAGCTCTGCCATATTTAGCCCCTAAAATCACTTCAGGCGCACGATAGAATCTTGATTGTATATATGTGTATACGCGCTGACTTTCGAAGCAAGACGATCCAAAGTCGATAACCTACATAAAAAAAATAATGGTATCAACAAAATTATAAGTATTATTTTCAATATTGCGAGTTATTTTGTCCCATAGTAATCATATGAAATGGTAGGAATCCCAAAAACGTCAAGTTAAAAGTTTAGCTTCCTTATATACTTACTTTGATGCCTGACCGGCCTTGTTGTTTTAATAAAACATTTTCCGGCTTCATATCACAATGAATTATCTCATTTTTATATAGAGCATCCAAGCATTGTAAAAGAGAGTGGGCAAATTTTCGTACCAACTGTAAACTGAAGCCTTTGAAGCCGTTCTTTTTGATCAACTCATATAAATTAATACTTAAAAGCTCAAAAGTAATACAGGTGTGATTCCGGAAACTAAAATAATCATACATATGAATTATATTCATGGTATTGTATTTGTCCTGACGTCGCAAGTGATGAAGTATACGTATTTCCTCTTGTGCTTGACGGTGGAAACGTTTTTCGTTTCGTACAATTTTTAATGCAACATGTTCATGGGTTTTGTGATCGTATGCCTTTATTACTTGTCCAAAACTACCTTTTCCAATAATCTTGAGCATTTCGTAACGATAGGCAACATGGTCGTGTGGTATGTGAATATAAGCGCCCTGTTCGTTGTCATAGTCTGAGTTGTTGGGACCAAAAATTCCCGGACGTTTCTTGGCATTAGCGCCAATAAAGAATATTTGCGGGTAGGCTAATATTTCAGTTCGTTCATATGGCGTCAATTTATGCATATAAAGAATCATAACTTGCTGCGGCGAAACAACTAACGCCTTCGGTTTATCCTGTAATGCACTCTTCTGTTGACCAGACATTATAATTTGCTCATGAAACGGAAAATGATCGCTTGCTATTAACGGCTTCTGATGGTCCGATACAGCAGAGAATGATTGAGCTTCACCATCAATTAAAGATGAATCTTTCGCTGAGGAAGAGACGACCGGAGGCTCGATTTTTGACATAGTCGTGACTGTCGTAACGTTAGGAAGTGAGACAGCTGCAAGAACGAAATTATTATTTAGCTTGATTTCATAACCTTAGAGAAATCGATGAATATTTATTCGACGAAAATCAAACAAACCTAATAGGATTATCTTCGGCTAGCCGAAAGTTACATGCACTCTTCAAAAACGGAGCGGAATTCAAAAATACAAAAATTCGCACCAAGAGAATTGAAAAAATTGTAACGACAAATATTTTACGAATCAACGGAGATTCATAACACCAACCTAATAAATCTTTAGTTTGACACACGTGTTTGGCCCGCCTATGACATATTCGGAAAACATAAGAGAAAGGCAAATGCAATTCAGTTGTATGTCAGCTGCATGATAGAGTGGTCCCTGCCGGCCGATCCTACTGAGCAACAAAAGAGGTCTACGTGTCAAGTTTTATTACGGTAGCTCAAAAACATTGGGACTAGTTTAGACGATTACATATTTCTATTTATTTGTATTTATTCTATTATTATTCTGTTGAGAGTTACCGATTAACATATAAATATATACCTTGATGAGAACTTGAAACTCTAAATCCATCTTTGGAGGAAGCAAGCTCAAAATGTTTTGCATCTCCAATACAATTGGCCAATTCCTGTGACGTTAAGGGTGTCTTCATTAATGATTTACGATCCTGAAAAACTGTCGTTGGTGCATAACTGTTGCTGAAATATGGGATCGCAGAACAGGTGTGATGCGATCCTAGATTATTTGAATTCACAAGACCGCTATTGGTTCCGCTTTGAGGCTGATTTTGAGACGTGGCCATCGCAGAAGTATATGATTTATGTTTTCTTAAATCCGAAGTTTGCTCCAAATTGTTACCGAAAGTACTGCCATCTTGGATCTTGTTCACAGCAGACATTTGAACATGATTCGTACCTGGCTGTGTCCCAACCATGTCGATCAAAATGTTATTGTTCAGGGAAAAATCAAAATCACCACTCTCTTCACAGTTAATCGACAAGTTCGAATTGAAGAAATTTTGCGTGCTGATACAGTTATTGTTCCTAGGATCTAATGCGGAGGACGTTGGTATTACTGATACTTTTTCGTCTGTCTTCGTGAAGCTAATTGAATTCAAGTTATTTTCTTCCTTCAAGGAAGTACTACAAAGCATTAAAGTGTTCGCTGAAAGTCTAAAGTTCTGTGGAGTTGTGCCAATATTATTTGAATCCTGTGGCTCGAATGATGTTGTCATCACTAAGCAAACTGTACTTTAATAAATATTTTTTATCAGGTATGCGATTAATAAGTATGTCCTCCTTACTATCTAATAAATTGGAACTGGATTTGTTATTGTATACTTTTATGAAATTTCCATTCACATTTCAGACGACAGAGTTTCCTTGGGGGATTCCCTAATTGGGCATTAGATTTCTGCTGAGCCCGCTTGTCTATTAAATTCAATGCGTTATATATATGTAAAGTTTTATACTGTTCGCAATTGTCTAAGAATTGCTGTTCACTCTCAAAGCTCAGATGGGAGATTTCTCCGAATAGAACTCGCTTGCTCCTCTGGATTTCTCTCGATGTATGATTCGTAACTGCATCAATAAGGCCAGGTGGAGTGGTTAGACAAAACAATTTTTTGATGAAGTCCAGCAGATTATAATGTTTTGACTTTCTTGCCAAATGTAGTTTTTTATTTTGCTAATTTTAATCTGACTGTCCCAGGGATAATGCGACATTTATCATTTGTCTCCCGAGTACATGGTTTTCAATATATTTCACGTAGCACTCACACAATACTGGAAGATTGGCAATCCGGAAATTGTTCCAGCCAACCTCCGCGATTTCATTTGGCTTTATTAAAAATGGCGTAGGTGAAATACTCAGACATTCGCAACAATCATCCGGTGTTACGAGCTAATTTTTGATAATGATTGAATAAACTGCATCCGATTGCGTTGTTTTGATCTTTTACTTTTTAGTTGAACATTTAGTAACAATAGTTGTTTCTTTGACTGTCTATGATAGTCAATGGCTTTTCTATGCCAGGCAGGTTTCGTTATGTTGGAATCGCCATCCGATTCTCCCAGGGCAGAATAATATACAATTCCTAATATCTTCAGAGCTTTTAGTTAATGTCCGACCACAAAGCACATTTACAAGCACATATGTCATAGAACTGTGATCTAGATTTCGGAAAGTACACTTTTCTAGGTTGTTACTCCTCTTCGATGGATTTAATTTATTGATAGTCTCACTTTGCTTCCACATTCAACAATATTTTCTTCGGAATGCCTTACCTAGAAAGATTAAATAGTGCAAAAAAGGAATAGAACATTAATATGCCTTTTAAAATTTTATTATTTTTATACAGATCTAAATACCATATGAAAACTTCATTGAACCAAAATATGATATGCAAGTATGTAGTTGAAGAATAATACAAGTTTCTATAGTAACATAGGAAACTTTTTCTCGCAATAAATTTTATTATTTATTTTAATATTCGTTTATATCCAAACTTCAGTTACATTAATAAATATTCGTGATTAATTACCCAGAATACAACTAACTTGGCTCAATCTATAATATTTAACTCATCTTTATATTGTGTACTAATTACTTCAAGGGATATAATAAGTATTTATAGTTGTTGAAGATAAAATACATTACAATACACATTTTCAGACTTAACTAAATTTCGTCTGATTCCGATTCCAAGAATATACAGGAACGTGTATGTATGTACTTTCCATTCCAAAAGCAAGAAACGTACAAATGAACCTACTTATGTACATATTTACTTACCAAAGAATGAAAACATTGATAAGTCGAGAACTGAGGAGTTTCCACTGTACATTTGATGAAAATACCTGTTCAATTTGAGTATCAAACGCTCAAGTGAACACTTTTATTTGAAGACTAGCGTATTGCAGTTTTACTACACATTTATATGCATTTGCGCCTGAGAAACACTTGCACTTATTGACATTATAGATAATAGTTAATCGCAACCAAAGCCCAGAAACAAATTGCCGCACGTATTATAAAATTGTACGGTCGGCACGTAAAACAGTTGTGAATTGAGCATTTCTAATTAAATGCATTTTAAATATTAATTAAAATTTTCATTTGGTTTCCAGTATGCCCATCCGCACAGTTCGTACAGTTTGGCGTTGCCACTTCGTGAATATATGCGTCGATTACATTGGTCACACTGTGCAATAAAATTACAAAATAATAAAATAAAAATTTAGTTTCTTCTAAATATTATTATCATTAAAAATATGAAAAATACCTTTATTTTAGTTTTCGGTACCATTAGCCTTAACTAGAACATCATAGCATTATCGATATTATTTAATGTTATTGGTATCAATTATCTTATCGCCGGACCACCACCACCACCACCGAATAAATCAATGAGGTACAACCCCAATTTTGAAAAAATATTCTTAATCGTCTGTTTCCCAAATCTACCTTATTATAAATGAGGAGTATGTTTAAAAGTGAACTAGAAAAATTATGATGTAATAACTTTCCTGTAGCTTTTGAAGAAAACGAAGCAACAATTTAACCCATTACCAATTCAACTCATTATCCCCATCTATCAATTTAAGTGCTGCTTTAGTATTAAAACGATTAACTAACATTTCGGTGTTAAAATAATTGCAAATATTTATAAGGACTATTTACGAAACGTGAAAGAAAGCACGTGAAAGTGAATAAATATATTTTTATAGTATAGGTGATCAATTTTTACCATCCATAAGTACATAATACTATATGAAATATGTGAGAAACGTCGTGACAATTGTTCGTTTATATTCGCATTACGTTACTTTTGCAGATTTGTATTCAGCTAGTATATTTACAAGTGGATTAAGGATATGAAATCCATTGAATACCATTAATTTATTCATTCTTGCCAGATTTCCACAAAGTGAGTCAATCAAACATCCAATTATCCACCCCTATTGCTTGACATTGGTATATATATATATATATATATATGCATGTGTATATATATTTGAATATGTATATGTATGTGTATACCGTTGGTATATATATAAATATGAAAAATTAAACAATAATATGTCTATTTTTTATATATATAACTTGTATTCTTTAATTGGAGATGATTGACCCGAGCTCCAGTGAAGAAGAGGGTGATGAAGATACCCTTGCTAATTTACCAAATAAGGGGCGTGTTGGGGCCTCTCATAAGATAAACATGACGGCGGGTGGATCATCAGGATCAAGTCCCGGGACAGTAACTATACCTGCAAACGCATCGAATGTCAACAATGCCGATTTATCCGGAAGCTCTAGAGCATTAAATCCTGTTGGTGGCCGATTTGAAGGTGGTAACGGATTAAAAGCCGACCATCCGCAGCACAGTACCGATTGCGGCCTGGAGGTTCCCAATAATGGAATTCCCAGGTATGATAGAAACCTCATTAAAATTTCATTTTGTGGATGATAAATTCACTCATACCTAATTTACTTCCCTCTTCGAAGGTGATTCTATATTCAATATATTCATATTGTACTTATCATATTATTAGTTATTGGTTTGGGCCATAAAGTAAAACAATAATCTAATAAGTACAATATATATATATATATATATATATATATATATATATATATATATATAAACGTAATTAACTATATTATATTAATATTAAGGCTACCTATGTACCCA
>JBANCY010000735.1:0-21299 GCA_037040045.1 Phorticella flavipennis | reverse complement strand
AAAAACGTCTATCGTGAAAAGTAACCCAAAATTTTTTCCCGATAGATTGTAACCTCAGCTAACATCTTGGGGGAAGTACCTGAAAATCGGCCTGAAATCGAGTAAAATTTTAATATGTGAAGTGAAAAATATCACATAGAGGCAAATTTTAATCTATCATAACTTGGTCAAAACTGAACCGATTTTGACTTGTTATACCATTTTGTTCATGATTTTTGATTAGACTTTGTTCTACATTCAAGTTTTATGCAAATAGTAAAAATAATTGTTTACTAAATTATTTGGAGTTGGAGGTAAGGGTGTCCCCTGTGTTTTGAAAATTTTTTTAAAAATAAAAACTCAAAGTATTACTTTTATTTCATTTCTAACATCATAATTACTATAAAAACTTATTTAAAAACTTCGGGAAATGAGTTTCATTTTTCATCCAAAAATCGGCCGGAAATCGAGTAAAATTTTAACATGTGAAGTGAAAAATATAATATAGAGGCAAATTTTAATCTATCATAACTTGGTCAAAACTGAACCGATTTTGACTTGTTATACCATTTTGCTCATGATTTTTTATTCAAATTAGTTCTAAATTCAAGTTTTATTCAATTTGTAAAAATAATTTTTTTCTAAATTATTTGGAGTTGGAGGTAAGGGTCGCCCCTGTGTTTTCGAAAAATTTTGAAAAATAAAAACTCAAAGTATTACTTTTATTCCATTTCTGGCATCAAAATTAGCAAAAAAAAAAATATAATACAACTTCGGGAAATGAGTTTCATATTTCAACCGAAAATCGGCCTGGAATTGAGTAAAATTTTAGCATGTGAAGTGAAAAATATCATATAGGGGCAAATTTCAATCTATCATAACTCGGTCAAAACTGTACCGATCATTACATGTTATACTATTTTGTTCATAATTTTTGATTCCCATTTGTTCCTCATGGAAATTTTACTGAAGTCGTGGGATTTTTGTGTTGATGACCAATTTTATTTGTCCCACTGTGCGATTCGGTCTCAATCTATCTCTGTCCCACTAAACACGACTTAAAAGCTCAATAAACAGGAAAGCAAAACGAAGCTTAAGTGCCGTTATTGAAAAGCGAGCGATAGTATAGTTATATGTCAGATATAAGTATGTAGTCTTAGGTATATATCATATATCTACAATATGTACATTATACATATATACTTATGATCATAATGCACATTTAGCAGAGCATCATTGTCTGAAAAACATTTCAATTTATCTGTTTTGCACCCACGGAAATTGACGACGGACTGGAAATTTCCGCAGAAATTTTTCCAAAATAAATTGTCATATGCACATTACCAAAAACCCTTGAGAGCTGATCGAATGCAAATCATCTATATATCACTCACAGCATAAATATTTTCGCACTCTCAGTCAAATTTGGGAGAAGAAACTGCGACACTTTTCATAAGCCACTGGGACATGGGATTTACTAAACCGAAGGGAGCTTATCCAAAATAATACCAAAAGTTCCAATAGTACCTAATATCTGATCAAACGTTCAGTTTCACAAGCTAGAAAGGTATAAGACATAACACGATTTTATTACCACATATGATCTTTATAGACCTAATTTTTGATTAACCCCGAAGCTTTGTTTTATGGCTTACATATAAAATAAATAATGTGCTATGTACAAAGTATTCCCCTCTCGATATGATGCACCAATCATCCAATTGTCGGCTAAAGGTTATCTTTTCGATATGGCTTGAATGATATGGGTCGAGTTTTTGGTGAAATGAAATAGTTTTTACAGATCCTTCCGATTTTGCAAAACTGTAAATAAGGTCGCCGATTGTGGAGCACCAGTTCTTTAATCGTCAGTTGACCTTTCTCGCCGTGCTTCGTCTTTAACCCTTTTTCGACCCTCTTTGAATATTGTATACCACTCATAAATTCTTGTTTTCTATAGAGCTTCCTGACCTGCCTTCTGCGAGATTTTCAATATCCCAGCACTAGAACTTTGATTAATTGAATTGCGTTCTTGAATAATTTCGGACATTAAAAAGATCGCCAATTACATATGTCATATCTGACATAACTATCTTGCTTAATAATTTCTCCCAGACTTATTCAAACGTTGGCAATTCAGCCTAAATTGAAAATTATCATATATTATATAGACGCTCACTTTCATTTATTTATACTGGCAAAGTGATATAATTGCCATTAAGTGGACCAAAAAAAGTTAATTAAATAATTATTTCAGAATATTACTGTATTGCACATGGGCTTATTGATCTACAGTCACAATAGAAACATGTTAGAAAATGGGATCAAATGGGTTCAGGGTATATTATTCAAAGTGACCTGGAAGCACTTGAAATTGGAGCGAATTCAATAACAATTTGATTTGGCTACAGACTATGATTATTAAAGTTTTATAGAGAGTGTTGAAATATAAAGATATGTTAGTATACTTTTAGTTAGTTTTTTAATTATTCCAAATTAAATTGCGCAAGCATACCCTGTAAAATTTCAACGGAAATCATAACATACTTTTAGGATGTATCTGGTTCAAGAACATTATAGCATCTTTCAAGGTATTTCAATTGAAAATATTACTATTTCTACACTTGAAGATATTGTAATTTTAGCGGAAACTGGAATCAGGATGCACTCAAGCATATTTTCATGCTTTCGTAATTTGTTTTGAAAATTTTTAGATTTCCAAACGAATTTATCGCGTTTGGACAACTCTGTAGAGTTGTTGCTGATTATAAGATAGGCAAGTAGGAACATAGTTAGATCGGGTTAGATCCATATTAGATCGGGGAGTGAGGATCGGGTGTAAAACAAGTTAAGCTCTAAAACATTCTAAATTTTTCTGTGATTTATTAAAAATTTCATCAAAAAATTAAAGAAAAAATATATTCAAAATCTATAAAAGTTAAAAAAAAAAAAAAAAAAGTTTTCAAAATGTAAAACAAAAAAAAAAAAACTATCGGATCCCATTCCAGTGTGTGCTAACAGAAAAATCGTTCCGGTTTTGGTTGTTGGATGAAAAAGTGCTCAGAGCGGGAAAAAGAGAAATTATTTTGGTTTAATACATCTCTCCCATGGGCTTCACAATCATCTCGTGCACCTGCATGTGAGGGGGCGTGGCAATAGCAAAGAGGACCGCTTGCGATATATCCTTCGATTCCAACATGGTTTTGCTGCAAAACTCTCGTATGTCATTCGGTAGGATTTCAGTATCCACAATGCCCGGGCTAATGCTCTGCAAAGTAATTCAATAAATTTCAGATAAATCCGGTAGAAACTGAAGTTTGCGTCCGACTTACTGTAATTTTGATGCGGGTGCCCAAACCCATGAATTCCTGCCGATAAATTTCGGTCAGAGCGGTCACAGCAAACTTGCTGGGCGGATACACATTGATCTCCGGAGCAGTATTGGGCTGCGGTCCGAACACGTTGTGGCCCAGGATGCTGTTGATCAGGACAACGTGACCATCGAAATTGCGCTGCTTCATCGAGCGGAAGGCGCGCTGGGTGCACATAACAATGCCCATGACATTGGTCTGCAACGTCTGGTGGGCCAAGGACAGCGGCATGTCCACCAGCCGACCAGGTTGCAGGGTGCCGGCATTATTGATCAATATATCAATTGCCCCAAACTGCTTCTCGATGGCATCGAATGCGGCCGTCACCGAGTTGGCATCGCCCACATCGCATTTCATGGGGACCAACTTATCCCGGCGATTGGCGGGCAGCGATTTCTGGATCTGCTGAACCCGTTCCACACGACGTGCCAGGCCCACCACAATGAGGCCCGCATTGACCAGGTCCACGACGATGGCGGATCCAATGCCCGAACTGGCTCCGGTGACAACGGCTACACGATTCTGCCAGCGTTCCATATTGTTTGTTGAAAATGAACTTACTGAATGATCGACTTGATCTGCTGGGATCTGTTGACCGAATGGGTATTTATAAGAAGTTGTGGCCGATGTCGTTGCATGTTTAATGGGATTGGAACAAGCCGCTTGTCAAGTGATCTCGGTCAGTTATCACAGCAATTGCCGTTTTGCATTGAATTAAACAACAGTTTTTCAACTTGTCATCAATCACTTTCCAGCCTTTTATGAATATTACGCCCAGAAACGACTGTCAAGAATTGGAAAATATATCTAATTTGCATTCAAGTAATCTTCCCGATGTTATGACGTTCCGTAAAAAAAAGAAACAGGTGAGGAGATGCGAATAGTTTATGCTCTTTTCTATATTGAAAACTATGTAAAGTGTATGAAACCGTCGATGTGCTGGAGATAATTCTTCCCAACTTTGTTTTCAGATTTTGCGAAAAATCTCTGCTTTTGACAATAAGCCTAAAATCAGCACGTCTTTTGATGTAATACACAATGTGCTTAAGCTCTGATTAAGTATGACAATAATAACAGCTTTTCTTTGGTAAAAACTTGTATTTAGCGTTTTAGGAGGAAGTTCTTGAAAACATAATCCGCCCCTGTTGTTGATATGAGAATTATTGCTGGGGATTAATTATACCCTGCTTTCATTGAACATGGTAAGCAGGGTGTAAGAGTTTCGTTGTATTCTATAGAATAGACAGAAAGGGGGCTTGGCAGACCTTTTACATTAGATATATATTCGATCGACTCAACGGTTAAGTTAAATCAGCGAGGTCTGACCGACCAGCAGTCTATCTGTTCGTATGAAAGCTCAGATTTAGGAGATTTTAAAAGCTGTAGACTTCAAATTTGGCTTGTATATACAGTTATACATGATTTATTTATTTTAAAATTTGGATATTATGGCTTATTTGATTGAAAAATGATAAAAGAGCAATTACAATTCAAACTAATATGTAAACTCCTCTAGATTTGGCATGAGCATAATATTAAATTGAAAATAATAATAATTGAAAATTTGAAATCAGTTATAGAATTTCATTTTTTATTTGGGTTTTTGGTGCCTTTATAGGTTATGTAGAATTTATATAAGAAATTTTATTTTTACTTGATTTTCTCCCACGAAATAGGTACGAAATATATTCAAATTAAAGTTTATTATTTTAAAAATATACAATAGAACAATCCTGAAAATTTCAGAACGATCGGAAAATAAATAATGAATTTATTTGATGAATATTACTCTTAAATAGCCAAACACATGAAATATTAAACTTAAAAAAAATTTTAAATTTTATATGAATATGAAATATTATTTTCTATAATACGAATACTACGAATGAAGTCCCAAAAGACCAAAAACAACGAGTTCATTTACCAAAGATTTCAAAAAGATCATCATCCTTAGAAGAGGGTTAGGAGACTGTGTGTATAATTGTACGCCTAGGCTTTGGGTATCTTCGAGTCGAGCATTGTCCTCTGCTTGTTTTGACCTCTAGAGTGCCACGTTTGATGCTTAATCGCCCTTAACAAACAAAACCTAAAGCCCAATACTATATTTTCCCATTGTATTATATACCATATATAGAATCGCAAGGTGTGCTCGTTCTTTGATCAAAAAACATTGCATGTACCCAGATGTGACCCGGGCAACACCAAAAGATTAATTGTGAACAACGTTTAAGAAATTGCTTAATCAAAGCAACACTTTAGCTTGGGAAATAGAATCTCGAATTACTTAACTATCATACGATAATGGAATAATAATATATATAGACATATAATATATGAGATTTAGTGGTCGTTGCACTTGCGTGCTCAAGGGGCATTGAACAAGCCGCTTGTCAGGCGATATCGGGCGGTTGTCAAAACAATAGTTATTTGCATTTACTATAATTAAATGGTTTTTCAACTCGTCATCAATTAGTTTTCACCTTTTTGTAAAAACTACTCCCTTAAATGCCGTCCAGATGATGCAAATTTAACTAATTTGCATGCAAACTTAGTATTGTACCCTAGACTGAGTGAAAGTGGCAGTAAAGGGTATTTTAGTTTGAAAACACGGTAGCAAAAGTAGAGTCGATTTAGCTCAGATTGTCTGTCTATATGGCCTATATCTATATTATACCCTGATTCCAACTGAAAATTGGTATGAAGGGTATAAAAAATTTGTGCAAATGTATGTAACATGCAGAAGGAGGCATGCCACATGCCCCCATAAAGTATATATATTCTTGATCAGTATCAATAGTCGAGTCGATTTAGCCCTGTCCGTCTGTCTGTCTGTCCCTTTGGACGCCCCAATCTTAGAGACTACAAGAGCTAAAGGGTTCAAACTTCCCAGAATGTAACTTTCCAAAATTTGCCAAAATTTCCGAACGATCAGATCATTAACACCGAAGTTATAAGACTCAGAAGTGACCGAAAGAAAGCTATTCAACGCTGACGTCAAATACAGCTGTAGATGTTTTTGGTGATCTTCTATATAACAGCAGACTATAGGGTATTTTGTAGTCGATCATTGGGTACTACAACACTCTTATATGCCTATGTTCTTATAGAAAATGACTTAACTTGTTTTGATTTTATACACAGATGTTTACATTATGCGATTATATCTTATAGAATTCAGACTTTGACGATGGGGCTTAGTGTCTTTATGTAGATTTGCATTTTATAGATCTACCACACCTCCTTTTTTATTTCCTCAAAAAACATAAATTCAAAGCTATAGGAAGTGTATTTCATAGTCTAGTTTATATATTTAGAGTTAACAAAAATAAAACTATACATAAGAATAAGGATCGCTTAAAACAGCTCTCCGACAGGCTTGATAATCATCTCGTGCACCTGCATATGAGGGGGCGTGGCAAGTACAAAAAGCACCGCCTGCGATATATCCTTCGATTCCAACATTATGTTGCTGCAAGCTTCGCGCACTTCATCCGGCACAAGATCCGTGTCCACAACGCCGGGACTTATGCTCTGTAAAGTGAAGAAGCACAAAATATAAGATTCTCAACCCAAAGACCTTCTGACCTTCTTCTTGCCGGACTCACCGTAATTTTGATCCGCGTGCCCATGCCCATGAATTCCTGGCGATACATTTCGGTCAGAGCGGTGACACCATACTTGGTGGGTGGATATACATTGATCTCCGGTGCTTTATTGGGCTGTGGTCCGAATAATGTGTGACCCAGGATGCTGTTGACCAGGACAACGTGACCATTGAAGTTACGCTGTTTCATCGAGCGGAAGGCGCGCTGTGTGCACATGATGATGGCCATCAGATTGGTCTGTACCGTGCGCTGTATCTCGGAGATGGGCATATCGACCAATCTACCCGGATGCAGGACGCCGGCATTATTAATCAGTATATCAATGGCACCAAACTGTTTCTCGATGGCATCGAAGGCCTGGGTTACGGAATTCGCATCGCCCACATCGCACTTAATGCCGACCAGTTTATCCCGTCGATTGGCGGGCAACGTCTTCTGGAGCTGCTGAACCCGTTCCACACGACGTGCCAGGCCGACCACAATGAGGCCCGCATTGACCAAGTCCACGACGATGGCGGATCCGATGCCCGAACTGGCTCCGGTGACAACTGCTACACGATTCTGCCAGCGTTCCATACCGTTTGCTAATTCAACTCGCGGAATGATCAAGTAGATCTGTTGGGTTCTAATGAATCCCACTGACTTTTATAACCCTAGAAAGTCGGCATGGGCGCACGTGTGTAGGTATATATATAGGTATATATGGCTAAATAGGTGTGTGGGGGGCTCTGCCCTAAGTAACTGTGCATGTGCCTGGAGCAGTTGCATATGCTGAGTGGCCGCAATATGAGGGGGTTGTGTGCTTATCAATTGAATTCATTAAACCTATTGATAAACTGAAGGCGAAGCTTGTGTTTGCGAATTTGTGCATTTTCCAGGCACTAGCTGAAGTCTACATACCCTGTAAAAATATAGTACAAGACGAGTTAGACGCAGTCGAACACTGCTAGATGAACCCTGAGTTGACAATTTAAGAAGGAAAACATTTCAACTTTGGAAGTTGCTTGCATCGTTTTAGTTGATTTGCAGGGTATCAAGGCAGTTGGCCAAACCTTGGTTTGAAGTGTCAACTGCTAATTGTAAATGAATGAATTATTTAACTATTAAAAATAGTTATAATTGTAGCAATTGGAAATAATAAGCACGCGACTTACAATTTCTTAATCTATATATTACCTTACCTTGATCAGTAGCAATATCAACCTCTATTTAATCAGTTCTATTTTAGGATCTAAATCTATTTATATTTTTGTTATTTAGAAAAACAGTTAAAAAATGTAAGATTAGCTTGTTGACTGATGAAAAAGTCCTTTTATAATGTTCTAGCAATTTCAAATAATAGCTATATAATCTTTTGAGTGAAGGCTCTAAAGGGAAGTATTAAAATTAGGAGGAAAATTGTGGTAAATTTAATTTAGATTATATTATTATTATTTCAATATATATTTGTATCCTTCGAATCGTTAGCTTATTAAAATTAGACTTATATCTTTGTTTCTGTTTTTATTGGAAAGTTTCAGAAAATCTTAGGATATTTTTATGTCACTTTCTGTATTAAAATATGATTTTCATTCATATTTGTCTGAAAAAAATCATATTTCTAAAAAATCTTATGATATGTAGAAAAAGGGATGGAAAAAATTTGAGTATATGAGTTTCTAGAGGGTGTGACTTTAGTTCAACAAACTCAATAGAATGCAAACTAGTATATAGACGTCGTGTGCAGCAAAATGCTGAATCATATTGTCGCTACTTTTCCCAATTGAGTACCTACTATTATTATTCTAATAATATTATTATTATATGACTATATTTAGATTAACAAAAAGTGCATTGGAATAGGGTTTGCCTTCGTCAAGCTGAATTGACTTTGACAATCGACTGAAGTGTTTCAAATATCTGAAGAACAATTGATTGATATAAAACGAGCAATATCTTTTAAATGTTCTGAAAATATCTATTGGGAAGAGGTTGAGAATTAAATAATTGTGAAGATTATTTATAGACTGGTCTCTATTATTATTATATGGCCATAATAGCCCCATCGGGCAACAGCCTGAAGCAATATTTTCCTTTATTTCAGCTTCCACAACCTAGTTTTTCTAGGAGGGTCATGCCCATCGACATGAGCGGGACTCGAACTCGCACCTCTTGTTTGGCGGGACAGTGCGCTATCCACTGATCCACTGAGGCCCTTGCCCTGGTCTCTGGAGACTGGTCTCTAGTCGACAGTTTTATCAAGTGCTATGAAAATGATATTTTCACGGTGTTTGTTAAATTTAGTTGATTCCTTTTATAGTCTCCTTTTTCAATGGGAAAATAGCGGCATAGATCTACAAATTGCTCGAGAGACAAAACTAAAAATATTTGGCATTGAATGAACTTATATAGTATAATTTTATACCTGTTAATATGAAATTTGGTTTAAGCTTTTGAAAGACATGACTTGAGAGAGATCGAGTGGAAATTCGAATTTGTTCATATTTTCCATTTCTATCAGGCTATTGCTTTTAAATTTTATATATACTCTATATAACCTATTCTCCATTAATCCAATGAATTTCAGCACGATTGAGCCATAAACATGCTAAATAAACATCATTCAATATTTGTATTCTTTTCTTTCTTCAACGTTTCCGTAGGCTGGTCATCTATACATATAAAATATATATATTCCATTTGAACTTCGCAAAAGCGCATGAAATCCTTGGCGAGTTCAAGATAATCCTTCCCCACTTGTTCAAATAGTCTATATTTCCGCTTTCCCAAAATGATGTGCATTATATAAATACACGGAGAAGCTTTCTGGCCCCCTTCCAGTTGCCCCCTGCACCGCGAAGTGCTGTGTTCTAATATTTGTCTAGAGTGTATCGACGGGGCTAAGTTCAAGTGTTTGTTAAGCAAACAGCATCTGGCGAATAAAGCGATATTGACAATGGCCCCCGACTTGCCCCGACCGAAACCCACAGCCAGACCCACATCTGGCCGGGGTATGTACTCGGTACTTCGTATGCCCTTCGTCTGTGCAAACTGATTCGCTTTTCGCATTTGGGGCTAGAGTTAAATTTTCAGTCTTAACTAAGGCAAGTATCAATAATTTGTGAGTGTGTTGAAACCCATTTGAAAAGAAAAACTCAAGAGTTTTTCCAAAGTTTCGTAATCAAATATATAGGTAACAGTTTGTTACAACAGTCTTAAGTAAAATGTTATCAACAGTTAGGTTAAATCTGTTCATCGTGAAGTCGAACTGTCGACTTATATAGAATATTCCTCAACCACCAAGTTGATGGTATATTTCTGTCAACAAATAGCCAACTAATTTTACTGAAATTTTCTGGACTTCTAAAATAGATCAATATCTAGCCTATATAACGCTTATTTTGATTACATCTCCTTTATTTGCTTAGGTTACGACGATTTTAAACCTATCCCATATATTCAATTTAAAGTAAGCACAGTGTGTCTGGAACATTAATAAGCTAGGAAACTAACTAAAAGCAAGGTTCATTATATAATTGTTTAAGTCGTTGATCAGAGGAAACGGGCAAGTGCGATGAGCCAGTTTCACATAGACCTTCCGCTGTTTAACAAGGTTTTTCAGTTCTCATAATTCAGGTCATTCCATGTTAAGTATTTTGCATTAAATTTGTATACACATTGCTATAAATGGCATTTCTTTTTATGTTTCATGAGTTTTTATACCCTGTACGAAGAGTTGACTGACAGAAAGTGTTTATTGAATTCTTAAAAATAAATTTAACAAATCGAAAAGCCCTATATATAGGGACATCGACGAAACACTGGACAGAGGTCGTAGGGTCGTGGGTTCCAGCCTTATTTACTACCTAACAGCCTGAAGGCCTCAGTTCTTCTGGTAGTTTAGAACGTAAATTAAATTTACTAATAATTTTTATAATAAAGATTAAATAATCTTTATTATTATTCAGTTTCAATCAAGTTTTACCTGTTCTTAGTATACATAATTTCATTGGGGTAGAATGCTGTGTCTCTTCGGTCGGCTTTTACCATAAAGATAGTTTCGCAGCTACTAAAAATAAGTTTGGATAGATGATGCAAGGCCAAGTCTATAAGGAGGATGCAGCAAAAGTTTTCATCCATTCATCTCCATCAATTTGTACTTATTCAGATGTGTGTGGCCTAGCATTGATTTCATAGTTGAAAAGTATTTCATATTGTGTTACTTCATATTTTGAGCTTAGGATAGGATTTATAATCCTTAAGATCAAGATAGATAAATTTAATGGAAATTTTATTAAAATTTCAGTAAATTCTATAGATAAAAACCCCAAAATTGTCGATAAAAAGTAATTAAATTAAGAAACGAAAATGTAAAAATTTGGTTGATGAACAAACTTGTTCTAAAAAAGTATAAAAATAGTTATTTTTCAACTTATACTGTGAAGTGGAACATTGCTTCATTATTATTATGTGGGCATAACAATCCTATCTGGCCAAAGCCTGAAGCACCATTTTCCTTAATTTCTGCTGACTTCACTGGAAAACTTTTTTTACGTGGGTAGATTTCAAATCCTACCTATCGACATGAGCGGGACTCGAGCTCGCACCTCTTGTTTGGCGGGACAGTGCGCTATCCACTGATCCACCGAAGCTCCAAAAGAGTTCTTTGCAGAACCTCATTGGGTCTTTACTTAGTCACAGACTTCAGGTTTGGATAGGCCCCAAAAGAGTTTTTTCGGTTCCAGAAAAAGATCACTCCCAGTCACCGATGCCTGCATATTCTGTGGTTTGGATAGGCCCCAAAGGAGTTCTTTAGAAGACATTATTATGTCTTTAATTAGTCACAGACTTCAGGTTCCGGAAAAAGATCACTTCCAGACACCGCTGCTTGCTCAAAAACCTCCTGCAATTATGAGCTTCCTTCCGAATGTGTGGCTATCTTGCCCGACATATGATCATAACAATTATCGTTCTGCAAACCTCGCGAAGAAGAGATAGGGACCTTAGGGTACCTTAGGGTCGGTCATTGTGTGTTTTAGGTACATCATTGTTTTGTGCTTGGTGCTTGGTGTTGCCTTGTCTCGAGCGGCGCGCATCCTTGCCAACTGGATTGTTGGCTTGGCTACTGTGTTAATTTTTTAAGAGGACGCCAACTGTCATCATGCAGCGCAGATGATAATGATGAAGACTTGGCAGCTACAACAACAACAACAACAACAACAACAACAACAACAATGAGAAGCAAGCGTTTTCCTTTATCTTGCGCAAAGCATGAAATGCAAAACACTTGAACTGAGTGGAAGGATGCGAAGGGGAAGGAAAACAAAATAAGCAACAAAATGAAAGGAAACAAAGAATCAAGTCAAAAGAGAATACACACACACACACACACACACACACACACACACACACAAACACACACACAGGGATAGGCAAACACAATAAGAACAAGTAAGAAAGCTCTAGTCGAGTGGGCTCGACTACGAGATACCCTGATCCCAACATTGGAATGCAGTCGGAATCGCTTAACACCATTACATACACACACACAAACACAGACCCACTTGTACAGCGTGCGCTAGAGTCGGCGCTGCGTCAGCCGGCCTCTCCGTATGTCACTTTTGACACTCTTTTGCAAATAACTTCTATGTTTACAATCCGATCGAATTGAAACTTTCATTATAAGTTTGAAATACATTCTTAAATTCGTATTTTGAAAATCTGGTTTCAAATCAAACTACACCTGTTATCAAAATTTTTTGATTTTTGGGGGAGGAGGGCGTGGCATCCAAAATTGGCGAAAACGCATTTTGCGCATCATCAATGTGAACCCACATGACGAATTTTATGCTTCTAGCTATGAATGTTCAGCCGCCAGGTGACATAATGCATTTTTCACCTTTTTCGGGCACTTATAAGTCTTATAACTTCTTTGTTTATGATCCGTTCGTTTTGAAATTTTTAGGATTGGTTGATAATATCGTTATATATACATATTTTGGAATTCAAATCATTATGATAAGGATTATAGAATATATAAGCACTTATTAAATTTAGGAGGGACCAAATTAGGATGAAAAAAATTATGCCACTTTGTGTATGGGGTCTATGGGTACTCACATACCAAATTTCATGACTCGAGCATAAACATTGTGACTGCGCGAAGGGGGCGTGGCATCCGAAATTTGAATAAAACTCGTATTGCGCATGCTATACACGGATTTTCATGCCAAGTTTGAAGTCTATAGCTTTTGTAGTTTCCGTTCATACAGACGGACAGACAGACGGATAGACAGACGGACAGGGCTAAATCGACTCCGCTATTGATCCTGATCAAGAATATTTATACTTTATGGGGTCTGCCACGCCTACTTCTGCCTGTTACATACATTCCAACAAATCTATTATACCCTTCATACCAATTTTCAATTGGGATCAGGGTATAAAAACGAAGACGAATGCGAAAGTGAAAGCGAATAAGATGAAAACGCAAAGCGGCGGTGTTGATAATGACACCCAAAGACAAAAGCTAGGCGTACAGCCCACTTTGTGGGCGGGGTCGGGCTCCAGGACAGTCAGCATCTCGAGACGGATGACTGTCAGAGCATATCCTCTCCGTTCATATCATAGCCATAGCCCTAGCCCTCACCAGAGCCATCGCCATCGCCATCGCCATAGCCATCGCCATGTCCATGTCCTTGGCGCTGCAAGCAGGCGGCGGCTGTTCTAGTTAAATTGCCTGTCCTCGGCAAGGACTAGTAAATCAGATCCTAACAAACAATAAAAAATATATACTTATATATAAAACGCAGGAAAAACTGGCATAAAAAATGACAACGATTTAAATAATAACAAGTGATGCGACAATTCGCTGAATGGAAAAGCTTAAATGCTTTATCATTCGCTAATGATGCCCATCAAGGAGTATACACAACATGCCTATATCCAGAAACCCATATACCCATATACCCTTATACCCATATATACTCATGTCCCGCTAATTAACCCAGACTTCAAGGTATGGCTTTTTGACTTTGAGCTACAAAGTTCAGTCTAATCTTTTATTGCGGGAAACAATGTCATCAAATTTTCATAGATCCTTTACTAAGTAATGTAAACTATAAATAGTGCCAATATACAATATTTATAATGATTTTTTATAAGCTATTTGATGCTATTGATAGTGCGCAATATATTAAATGTGATTATTTAGTAGTCTAACCCTTATACTATAAAGAGTATAATTTTTTACGAACATATAATCTCTATTATGAACATTTTTTTATATATATACACGCTTCAAAGTATTGTCCATAGCTAGACACTACTTTTAGCAATCTTTCTGGCGAATTTCGGAATCCGCGTCGAAAGAACTCTGGGCTTCTTTTTGCTATCCGCGAATTGATCCAATCTTTGACGTCATCATAATTGGAGATGTGCTGGTCAGCCAGGCCATGTGCTATCCATCGGAAAAGTTGGTCTTTAGAAGGAGCAATGTTCGGGCTATACAGCAGGTGGTGTAGGACTTCCCAACAAAGTGTTTCTAAATAAGTTTTAATGAATCAACTAACATGTGGTAGAGCGTGGTCGTGACTTTGTCATATTTATCCGAAAATTGCGGCCGTTTGTCTTACCTCAAATGCATCGGTTGTCGTTGGTATACCTCTCCTGACGCCCAGATTATCCCACCAAATACAGAGCAGGAACTGGGACCAATGAGCATACGATTTTCAATTTTTGGGATTATCGTTCCTAGCCATCGGTGTCAATATCAATAACTTTGAGGCATTGAAACAAGTACTTACATATTTAAATCGATAGAGTATAAGCCCCGTAAGTTTCCGCGAGTATCAAACGACTCGCATCAGCAGTTTTCTTTAAATGGAAGTAGAACTCTAAAGCTTTCCGCAAATTGCGCTTATTCGGCACAAAAGTCGACATATTGATTGGTCTTGAAATGTACATTGATTAAATTTGTTAGATGAAACAAACTGATAGTCCAATCTATGATATATTATATTTTATACATTTATGTATATTTTAAAACATCTGATTTATTTCAACAATTTTCTATAAGCACTATCTCTAGTACCAATTCTATGACATTCTAGAAACTTTACAATATGTTATAGAACAAAGATGTCCTTTGGTATTGTGTTCAGGGTTAATCAAAGCGAATTTATGATCGAATAAGCTGAACTTTATGAACTGACCCTGGCTGCTGCTGCTGCTGCTGTTGGTGGGGGGTGTGTGGTTGCTCGGATGGTTCGGGGATAGGAAGGTTGGGGGATTGGATGGTTGCTTGGGCAGTAAATTTTTGAACCCATTGTTGGGTGGGTTGCCAGTTGAACTATGCAAAATGCAGCAGTAGAGCGAAAATCAGCTGGAGCATCCTGCACATAGTTCATCAAGTTGGCAAACAAACGCATGCCAGAGTCAAGTCGGGTTTGGGAACAGCTTTGAAATATGTTTGCAGTTGCATTTCTTGATGAAGACCGGGGGTAATTGGGGGTAATGGGTATAATGGGTGTAATGGGGGTTATCGCATTATATTGCACTCGGTTGTTGCAGCTGTCTTTGTTTAGTAGCACCCACTCCCCCCACAGCACTTGCCATTAGTGGAAATGGCCAAATAAACTTGGGCAACTGCGTTAGTTGGCGACTGCCCAGTGCCGAGCTCCGAGTTCCGAGTTCCGGGTCCCGGAGTCTCTTTGAGATTCGGCATTGACGATACTTGACCCAGAAGTGGCCGAGGGCACTTGAACAAGTGGCAAAATAATTACCGAAAACACCAACAACGCTTTTCGGTTCTCAATCTAAGGACAAACTTTGCCAGGCTGTAGTTAATTTTAACGATTTGAATACCCTGTAAAACTAGATATTATGGCCAGTGTAGGGATTTTTGAGAGCTGAGCTATAAAGGGTATGTGTTAGCACATCAGCAGCTTTTGTGGTTTTTTATACACTGATCCCATTTAAAAAATGGGAAAAAGGGTATAATAGTTTTGTTGGAATGTATGTAACAGGCAGAAGGAGGCGTGGCAGATCCCGTAAAGTATATATATTCTTGATCAGCATCAATAGCCGAGTCGATTTAGCCTTGTCCGTCCGTCCGTTCGTCTGAATGCGCCGATCTCGGAGACTACTAATGCTAAAGACTTCAAAATTGCCATTAAAATCCGTATAAAGCATACACACGTCTGAATGCGCCGATCTCGGAGACTACTAATGCTAAAGACTTCAAACTTGGCATGAAAATCCGTATAAAGCATACGCAATACGAGTTTGTTTCAAATTTTGGCTGCCACGCCCCCTTCGCGCGATAATCGATAAGAACGATTTTCGATAAATTAGCCATAACTTTGGCATTTATAAAGCAATCGTCACCAAATTCGGTAAATAGGGTCATGATTAAAAACTGCTGAATGGAATTTTCCAAAATTTTGATACACCCCTCCATTTTTCCGGAAAGTGACGAAATGTATATAACATCCGAAATTTTTATGCTAGAGTCATCAAATGTAGTATGTGGATGTCCAAAGTTACTGTATAGAAAGTGTCATTCAAAATTTTCCTCCCCAAATTTGATAAGTGCTTATAATTTCTACAGTCCTTATCGAAATGGTTCGAGTTCTATAATATGTATTCATGACAATGTCATAAACTATTCCTGAAAATTTCGGAACGATCGGATCATAAACACCGAGGTTTTAAGACTCAGAAGTGGCCGAAAACGAGCCAAAATGCCGAAAGGTGAAAAATGCATTATGTCATCTGGCGGCTGTCAGTTTATAGCTAGATGCACGAAATTCAGCAATAAGGTTTGCATTGGTGATACGCAAAAAGCAGTTTCTCAAATTTTTGATGCCACGCGCCCTCTCCCGCAAATTAAAAAAATTTGATAACAAGTGTAATTTTTTGATTTAAAGCAAGATTTTCAGCACACGTATTTTGGATTGTATTTTGAACTTATACTGAAAGTTTTATATTGATCGAATCATAAACACAGAAGTTATTTGCAAAAGAGTGTACAAATTCACCTATGAGAAAGTAGGCGGACCCAGCGCCGACTTCAGCTTACGCTGTCTAATGGTATAAGTGTGTATGTGTGACTGTATTAGGCGAATTTAGCGGTATTCGTTGACTGGGATCAGGGTATACCCGCAGTCGAGCACTCTCGACTGCAGCACTCTATCTTGTTTGGGTTTGGCGTCGAGCTCAACTTACATAAATTCAATTGTGTCGGTGTTGGATTGGATTGGCAAGAAGATTGGAGTCGTTTTCATTTTATTTTTATTTTTTTTTTCGGGGGGAGACTTGCTCTGTTGGCCTAAACCGATTTGGCCACAATATGTGTGTGTGTGTGTGTGGGGGGGGGGGTTTGGGGGTATATAGTATATGTGCCCTCAGTCTGTGTACTCAGCCGGGCATTGTCGTTTCGAGTGCCGGCAGTTGACTTTGGGCGCTTTGTGTCAATTGTTAGCACTTGGCCCAAAGATTCTGAGTGCCAAAAGTTGTACCGTGCAAAGCTTGCCATTTGGACATATCAACAGTAGAACAACAACACCAACAACACCAACACCAAATACAACAACAACATGAACAACAATTTAGCAGTTTTTGCCCTTTGTATGGGTGTTACACTGTTATCAGTTTACATCGCATATTAGTCGACTGCAATATATAACACTCTGTTAGTTTGCAGCTGCTGCACTATCTTCATGCTCAATCGGTTTCGATGACATCTTTGAACCCACGTGATGATCTTATGTGTAGAAGGGAAAGCGTTGTATTCGCTGAATCATCAAAACAGAACTCTCGCCTTTAACACCCAATCAGCGGCACATTTAACAGCTTGTTTTTGTGCCCAGAAACCAGATGAATTAACAATGTTTAAAATAACTATTTTAAAACATAAAGATAGACTGTATTAGTCAAGGGCGCTCGACTATGCAATACCCTGTGAATAGTTGTGCAATGTACATACAGAAACACTAAAATACTCCTATAATTGGCAGCTTTTGCCCTGACTCAAGGCATTATATTCATTGATTACTTTTAAAAATTTAAAATCTACAATATTAAGTTAAAGATCACAAATATGTCAATGTTATCAACCTTAAAAGTCAGGTGATGTAGCATCTAAAGTTTGGTACAATTTCCTTAATACATATGTACAGCTTCTATATGAATTTTTCAATCTCCATCTCTATGGGATGTCATATCTTAAATTGCCTTTCTAAATGTCGGTCAAGTTTACAAAAATTTTCAATATCAAGTAATTATCGCTTTTGATAACCAATCTGTATGAAATTTTCAGAACTGTTGATATAGCACAGAAGTAATAGAATAGTAGTAATAGAATAGTAGTAATAGAATAGTAGTAATAGAATAGTAGTAATAGAAACTTTAGGCTTAGGAGCTTTGGTGGCTCAGATAGAAGCATAGAAGAATGCAGAACTTACATCAATCTTTAATCTCAAAAGATAAGGTTAGAAACTGTTGATATGAAACAGAAGATTGGGGCTTAAGAATTTAGAATTGTAGAATTTTGACGTTGTTCTCGAATAAAATGTGCATTATGGGATATTTTCAAGACATATATTGCGTTTTTATCATCGTGACAGCATAGGATTTTCATTATGAAACGTTACATGATGGATGAACGCATTAAAATTATTGAATTTTGAAGAACGCTAAGATCGATACAAAAAACGACGTTCCCAAACGACGTTACCAAATTGGTATATTGACAGTCTAGATCATGCGATACAAGACTCTCAGACTTTGTGCTTTAGGTTTACATAAACGCAGAATTACATCTATCCAAATAGGAAATTATTAGGATTATATTTACATGAGTGGGACTCGAACCCACACCTCTTGTTAGACGCTATGCACTGGTCCACAGAGGCCCCCACCAATGATATACTAGGTTTCATATACACAGTCGGGCATACAGAAATAGAGACAGTCATGGGAATCTAGGACTCTCCCTCTCCCTCCCATTAATGGTTCAATATATTCTACGCAAATAGTAAAAATATTTGACATAAATCGCAGACATCACGTCTTATTAAATAAGTTTTACAAATTGGGGATACTATAAAAATGATTTACTATTTCCCCAAAACACTGGGGGATGGTATGGTATGGTCAGCTGAGCCGCATGTTTATGCCCTGAACATTTCGTGACAAAATTCGAATATTGTAACAAGTGCTGGCTTAATGGCCGCATTATGCTCCGTCATAATCATTTGAAGGCCCTCTGGTCTGGGTCTGGGTCTGGGTCTGGGTCTGGTGCTTAGAAGTGGATAGCAAATCAACTAACTATTGAAATGAACGACAAGTTTTCCGCATAATCGTTAGAGACTTGACCAGGCGAGGCGAATAATCACTCGATGTTGGCGGCTGTTGAGTGGGCACTTCCGTCCCCCATTTTGGCTCGTTTTGCGCCATTTTGTGCCCCTTCCGCCCTACCCAGTTACCGAGTTACCGAGTTACCGACTTACCGCATCACATAGCAATGCCAATTTATTTAATATGCCATACGTGAGTTTCCGTCTTTCTGATTCGCACTCCTCTCCCAACCACTCTACCTCTCTGGGACGTGGCCTCGTCCTTTTAACTTCCTCGCGCAGCTGTTATAATTTCTTTCTTTGAGTTTATATAATATCTTGTGGGCGTAGGACTTAAAAAACATTTTGGTTTTTTTGTTTTCCAATTTTTCTTTTGGGCATTTAACTTTGAACATTTAACTTTGATATAGCTGATTATGGCTGGCCCCTAACTTGCGATATTCAATTTTATAAAGTTTCCCTTTTTTACGGGTCGGTCAGGTGCGGTCGGATCAAGTCAATTATTAGTGGCCGTGTGTGTGCTAGGGTATTTCGGTTTCGATTAAATCAAATTGAATTTCGACTCGACTCAACTTTGTTGCTCACTTTTTTGTTCGCATTTCGTTTCGTTTCATTTCACTGGCCGCTTTCAAATTTCTCACTTGAGTGAATTTTAGAAGCAGGTCCTTTCACTCGTCCTTCCTTCCCTAACGATGAGGGCATTTTTCTTCCTTTTTTTTCTCAACTTTTTATATATTTTATTATTGTTTCTGTGCAACCATAATGAGGCGAGCCAAGTGGCCAACGCCAACATGTGAGGCCAGGTCAGGCTGGACCGGTCCGGGCCGGGCCGGGACGGGTCAGGATTGGGTTCCGACCATCGGCTGAAAAAACAATGCGAACAAAAAGAAAATATAATACGTATTGTCCTTTTTAAATATTCGCTTTTGACTGCAGACCCATGTGCCTAGGTGTGAGTTATGAGTTAAAATGCGCATATATATAGAAAGAGACAGGGACAGGATGTAGAGAGAGGGAGGGAGTGTAGGACCAGAGTTACTTTCAGCTTATGCTAACGCTAAACAGTTTATGCCATGAACTCTTCTCATGAATACTGCTTGACCTTAACCTTAACTTAAATCGAGGGTTGCTTATTGTATTTGTAGTCTAACAATGTAAAATAGCCTTAAAAATATATGTTTGAACCAATTTCAGAAGTCTTCTGAGGATATCTCATTAAGGATTGCATCAGCAGCTTCCAAAATTGTTGGCAATATAGTTTGTTCTTAGATTTTAAAGATTCCTTGGGTGGCAGAGGAAGTCCGGAGGTTCAGCACCAACTACGTTGATAGGCTTTCAAACCATCTCAATCCACTTGCCATCAACCTACTGTACAACAGTTTATCTAGAAGTCGGCTCAAGAGATTTCACCCACTTTGTTCTTGAACAATTAAGGTCTTGATTTTGTCAATAGCTCGTTTTTTGAAGATCTGCGATATGAAAATAAGCATAAAAGTCTGTTTAAGAATATTGTGAATCCAAGATTGAAAAACTAGGGAGAAAAAAAGTGGATTCATTTCGATAACCCCTGGCATCGCTATAAACGCCAAGACCATATCCATAGATCCAAGCGCATGTGCTATATTTTGTGGGAACAGCTAGGTTTAATGTATTTTGAGGTGCTGAGACCGAACGAGACCTTTACGGGGAGGTATACCTACGGCAATTGACGCGTTTGAGCCGAGTACTGCAAGAAAAACGGCCGCATTTTTCGGATAGACATTACAAAGTAGCACGACAACGCTCGACTACATGTTGTTCGGGTCTTTAAAACTGACTTGGAAACACTTCGTTGGGAAGTCCTCACCCGCCGTATAGCCCAGACATATCTACTTCTGATTACCATCTTTTCTGATCGATAACAGATGGCTTGGCTGACCAGCACCTCACTTCTTATTATTATATGGCCATAACAACCCTTTCGGGTCAAAACCTGAAGCTCTATTTTCTTCTATTTCTGCTTCCTTCAC
>JBANCY010000733.1:0-11886 GCA_037040045.1 Phorticella flavipennis | reverse complement strand
TCATTGATCAAAGGTCAACCGGCTGATTTTCTTTGGTAGATTTTCGTTTATCAAACCCAAACCTAGCCCTCATACTAATTGCTCTTCCATTATCAACTGGAAACCAATGTGATATTTACCTGTAAACCGACTGAGGAATCACCTTGAAAACTATTGGAACCGCATTTGTTGGCCCAACGTGAGCTCCTCGAGCCTATATGTACAATAGATTGCAATGTGTTCACGTCGTCGTCGTCGTCGTCATAAGAATAATCAACATTATCAGTTAATATTGTGCATTTAGCTTATCATTAATCTGTTGCCTATTTTGTTGTAGTTGTTGCTATCGTTGTTATTCTCAAATTGTTTAATTTCTATTTGCTGAGAGAACATCGACCTTATCGCACTCGACGCGCTCGACGCTCTCGAAAGAGCCAAAGTTTTAGTTTTTTGTTAGTAATACATAACAATTTTTGTTGTTGTATGTGCTGCTTTTGCACAAGAGCTGTTAAATAATAACAAAATAGCTGCTGCTAAATGATATATATACATATATATACATATATATAAATTGTACTTTTTTTTTGCTGGCGACAGCAGAAAAATCTCAACGCAGTTTGTCGACAACTTTCGAACGAAAAGCATTAAAAATGTGTCTAGCAGCGAAATAAAATAATTAATTTATACAAAAATTAAAATTAAACGAATAAAATGTTAACTAAACACATGAAATGCTAGCACATTATATATAGAAGATCGATAAAAGTACATAAACGGAAACGACAAACTAACGAAAAAAGTAACATAAAAAGTTATAAATAAATACACAAAACGTGCGCGTCATATAATAAATTATATTTAAAAAATAATTAATAAATTTTTAAAAATATTTGAAAAGCAGAGCACACGTGCGAGCCAAAAAAAGCTAAAAAAAGCTAAAACGCACAACGACAAAAACCATCAAAACAAAAACGAGATTTATATGAATTAATGAATATATATACCCTATATATACCCTATATACCATAATAATTTGAGCAATGCCAATGTTTACACTGTTGCAGCGCATCAAATATGAGTTCAAACAGCGTGAGTTGCGGCCGTGCATTGACTTTTTGTAGGCACTGTGCCGGATAAGGCCTATACTTTGCGCTGTGAATGTGCCGCTGTTTGTCTTAATTGCCAGCAAATCAAATCAAATTAATATTGTTTATAGCACATACTGTAAACGCTTTAATTAACACACATCGGCATATATATAAAATATATAGTATATATCTGCTGCCAAAGTGCAACTGCCTGTTGCTTGTGCTTTGTGTTTAGTGCTCTCAATTATGAAGCAGCTATGTGCAATTAATAGTGCTATTAACCAACTAAAAACTAAAAACAATAAACAATTTAATAACAACAACAACAACAACAACAACAATGTTTGCAACTGCCAGCGATACATTGCCACTGGAACGGGCCAAGGATCAGGCCTCGCCGAACAATCGCAAGATCAAATTGAAGGCGGCCGCCACGAGGCAGAAGCAGAGCCCATTGAAGAGCTGGTGGCAAGATTGTAGGTGCATTAGCCAAATGACAGTCATTCAGTCAGCCAGTTAGTCAGTTAGTTAGTTAGTTAGTTAGTTAGGACCAAGCCTTATTTATATGCCGAGTTAATGTGTCTTTTCCATATTCATCACATTTAACTGATTAATAAAGTGTTCAGTCGTTCGTCGTTCGTTCAATGCTATCGGAACACGCGACTTTGGCGCGATTTCTGCACGCCTCTCACATGCCTCGCATTGCCTTGACCATCTTTCGCCACAGCTCAGCCAACTTGGCACCGGCCACTGCAACAAACAAGCATACATAAATCATTTGCTCGGCGCTCTTTATACCCTGTACTCAATGAAAACTGTTAAAAGCATATAAGAAGTTTGCGAAAATGTGTATCTAATATATCTAACATTGATTATAGCATATTAGCATAGCATATTATATGGTCATAAGAACACCATCGGGTCAAAGCCTGAAGCACCTTTTCCTTTATTTCTGCTTCCTTCACTGAGCAACTTTTTTACGTGGGTGGATTTCAAATAATACGCCACAACCTAGTTTTTCTAGGGTCATGCTTAAAGCCATGAGCGGGACTCGAACCTCGCATCTCTTGTTTGGAGGGACAGAGCGCTATCCACTGCCCCACCGAGGCCCCATCTTAGGTATTTGGTACTGATTTTTGAAAGCGCCCCTTCAAACTATGGAAATCGAAAATCATTCATTACACGTCAATTTTTTGACAATTTCTTTAAGTATTAAGCACAAATTTATGAATTAAAACATACTCTACAAATTTAATTAAAATCAACCCTCAACTTTGGCAGATATTCAATAATTAAAGTTATAGGGTATATCCTAGTTCATCTCTCTCGACTAGAGCTCTATTATTTGTTGTAGTTTTTATTTTTAATTTCTTTGCCGAAAGTTCAGTGCACACAGCACGTTCACATGTAGAAATTAACAAAAAAAAAAAAAAAAAATTAAATAATAGCAGCAAATGGAGCAGCGACTACAAAAATTGAAACAAAAAACTAAAAAAAACTTGGCACTCGGACAAGGCGATGAGTAACAACAGGGTTGACACACAGTGCGTATGAGAAATGTGCGCACACCTTGTGGAAAATTGGCTCAGCTGCCAATTGCTTTTTTTTTCTTTTTTCCGGGGATGCTAAAAGAGAGACAACAATTGATTTTATTCGTAAATTTTGAGCACAAAAGCAGTCGGCTAGCTGTTACCCTATACACCAAAGTTGTTATATCGATTGGCTAATACCATCTAAGCAGATTCAAAGTAGAAGTTTTCTAAGTTTTACTGTTCTTAAACATTATATTTAATTAGTTACACAAATTACCCCATATTTGTTTCCAAAATTGTTCAAATATATGAAATAAAGCTCAAAACTTCATATGTTTTATTAAAATTGGTTTAAAAGCCGAGTTTGAAAATGTACGAATTTCTTATTTGCCTCAGAGATCAGTCTGATATATAGAAAATTTGGCTTGTTAATTGCAAAGAAAAATCAAATCGAACTTTGTACAAGTTGTACCATCAAACAAAAGGTCGATGTGTCGTAGGTTCGAGACCCACTTAGGTCGAGAATACGTCTTTTCACAGCCTGAAAGCCTTAGTTTATCTAACTACCTTGTGATTTAGAATTCAATTCTAATACTAATGAAAAATAATAATAAGTAAATTAAAATAAAATTATCGTGAATTTTTTATAATATTGTTCATAATTCTGGCGTTCTTAAAAATATGCTTCTTTGTTTTAAATATTTGTAAAAAAATTAAAAACTTATATTTTCTTTGGATTTAAAATAAGTTAATATTTTGAGTTTGTTGAGTTTCAAATTTCAGTTTTTGAACTATAATTCAACAGAAAAGTGTGCTAAATTTATTTCCTACGCTCAGAACTTTATCCATAATGAATCAATATCCCGTTGAAATAAGACATTGAAGTTTATTTAAGGTAAAAATTGATGGAAACTTAAATTTTTTTTACTTAAACAATTTGAAAATTTCTCCAGAGCTTAAATTTAAAAAAAAATGTTCAATGTTTCCAAGTTTTGCTTTTATTCAATTTCTGGCTTAAGAGGTATTTTTTGTTTGTATATGTTTTTATCCATTATTTAATAAAATTATGTAACTAAGCTGTTAGTAGAAAACTAACTTATATATCTTCATTTGTAAAGTTAAGATCTCAGATTTTTATGTCATATAGAAATTGTCAATAACAACTTGGGATTATTCGGTTTCTGGCACAGCAATTTCCGTCAGAATCAAGAAAAATTGAACTAGAATCTATTTTCTGTACTTTATTCATTTTGGGTAATAAATCATTGGAGCTCTTCAAGCGTCTTCGACTCATCGAGAACATTTATCAAACTAACCGAAGAGCCCAAAGTCAAACGCATTGTCTCTTATGCAAGCAGAAAACCAAATAAAAGAGCAACAGTGACTGCAACAAGTGTGCGAATATAGACAAGTATCGGCGCCGATGTAGGTAAAATCAATATTGAATAACAATAACAATAGGAACAACAAAACCGACAAGAGTAGCGCCAGTCGTGGGCTTATCAGCATATGACCCATGCGACGAACAAAGGACAGAGGCAGGTTTTTCATTTGGCTTTTTTTGCTCTCCGCCAGTTTTTGTTTGGCTTGCAAATTATGCGGACTGTGGCACAGTTTTTACCATTTAGTTATCCAGTTATCAAGCGGCAGCTATATCATTTATTTATCTATCATTATTTATTTATTTAACGCATTTGTCTTGGCCAAAACACGAAATGCCTCAGTCTTCGTCAGAGCGCGCATATGGCAAGTCTGCAAATCAAAATTGTTTTGACCAAAGCCATTGACAGAGCAAGTAAACCAATCCAGGGAAATTATAACAACCGATTCCTTTGATTTATTTGCTCTTTCAGACTCCTGCATGGCGGGAAATCGTTCGCCGCGTTCCAGCACCCCGCAGCTGTTCCAGCGCTCGTACACGTTGCCCTTGCAGCAGCGTCCGAGTCCAGCCGAGGTGCAGTATGAGAGCTACGTGCAGGCCACTGTGGCCGCCAATGCCAAGTCGCCGGTGGAGCAGCTGGAGCCGGCCAAGGCCACGGCACCTCCACCGCCGCCGCGTCGCCATCATTTGTCAGCCACGCCCAAGGCAACGGAGCAGGCGAATGGCCATGCCAGCCCGCTGCAGTCGCCTGCCAATTCGGACACAGCTCAGAGCACGGCGGATGCACAAGCGCTGTGCCAAATACGAGAGCAGATGGCATTGAGCCTGAAACGGTTAAAGGATCTAGAGGAACAGGTCAAGGTTATACCCGATATGGAGGTGAGTGTTGCACGTGCAGCTTCGCGGAACAAAGCTCTAAACCATTTTGGTTTCTTTTCAGCTGGAACTCAATTCACTGCGCTCCGAGAAACAGCGACTGCTGCGTCGGAATGAGGAGCTGCTGCGTACCCAGCGACAGACGCCTTCACCACCAAGTCCCGGCATCAAGACTGCTTCACCCGTCCAGTTTACGCCGCAGCGCATCAGTCCAATTTCCCTGGAAAGCTTGGGTGCACGCATGCGCAGCAGTTCCCAATCGCCCAGCATCATAAGGCGCGATGTTGCCACACAGGCAGCCAGCAAAGTGGCTGCTACACGAGATGTGGCCGTAGGTTCCCAGCTGAGTGTACGTCATGTCAGCACACAACAAACTGAGACGCTCTACTCACTATCGGAGCTGAAGCTGAAGATTGACCAAGCGCTCAAGGACAGCAAACAGCAGCGTCTGCGCGACCTGATATCGGTGGGCACACAGATGTATGTGCCGCAGCGGGAACAGCGTGCCATGGGCATACAAACCAGCCCGGAGAGGCAAGTGCTCAAGCACAATGTCAGCATCAGTGCCAAGCCCATGACCAGGGAGAGCTTTACCAGCTGCAAGCCGGATGTGCGCAGCGTGGGCAGCTCCGAGCATCGGGTGAATGATGTGCTCTGCGAGAAGTGCGCCACCAGCAAGCGGACCGTCAGCTGTGGCACCGAGGAACCACTGGAGAAACCCAAATCAGTGCCACAGCTGCCAGGACGTAGCAATACCTTTAGTCTGGGCGAGAACGAGCAGTTGGCCATCAAGCGCAAAACCATTGGCAGTCAGACGCCCATGACCATGGTGCACAGTGCTGCAAGCCAAACTAATGCAACGACTGTGCGCTCCACAGGCGCACAGGTAGTGCCGGAACAGCAACAGGTGGGCACACAGTGCAGCAACGTCCAGACAGCGAATCGTCAAACGGACACCGTGGGACTGCAACGACTGACGCGCAGCGACACCAAGTCCGAGCAGCTGATGGCGCCCGTAAAACGCCCAGTGACCTGTCACACAAGCATGAATACAGAACCGGAGCCAAAACCCGAGCCCAAGCCTGAGCGCAGCACTGCCCACTCTGCTTGCAACACGGAGCAGGTGCACAAACGTGATGTGGGTTGTGGCGAGATTGTCAAGCCGCACATTTCCATAGCCTGTGCTGCCAACTACTGTGATTCCTGCAAGGAGGCCATACAGCTGCTGGCCAAGGACTTCTCCAAGGCTGAGACCAGCGAGCCAACGCCCCAAGCAGCGTCCACACCCATAATACGGCGGTCCGCTTCAGCGGATTCGCGTATACCGCGTCCCAAGCATCTCACTAGTCCCAGTCCGGTGCGCAAACAGTTCCAGCGGCAAAATACTTACACGGTGTCCACGCCCACAAAGAGTCCAAAGGCGGAACGAAAAACGCGACTCAGGTGAGTTTTCGCTAACACCAAGCCCACTGTGCGCAGCGCTTTCAGCTTCCAGTCAGAGCTTTTAGCCGAGACACAAGCCCCATGCCAGGCCATGACATTTGCTTGTCATGCGCATTGCAGGCACATTGATTCCGAAACGTTTCGGAGTGCGACTACCGAATCGGTCGCATTGACCTTCAGTTTTCCATTTTCCGTTTTGGGTTTTCAGTTTTCGTTTTGTCTTTGGCTTTGGCGCGTTTTGAGCTTCGCTTCATTTGTCGTCTTTTGTTGTGCTTTTGTTTTTTGGATTTTGGATATTCGTTATTGCCCAATGGTGTTTTCAATGTTTTCCGGTCTCAGCAGTTTCACCTGCTTTCCGCTGGTGGTCAGTGGCTGCTCAGCGCTGCTGCTAACGTGGGTTCCCCTTTCCTACATTGGTTTATTCTACTCATTTTCCCGCCTCTCTCTTCCAGCTCTCTGCAAGAAAAACCGCCTGTCTTGACGCTGGAGCCCGAGTCGCAGAACCTCATCAAAGAGCCGTCCACAGCACAGCAATTGGATCTGAGCCAGATTGGCGATGATGAACTAATTGTGCGCGAGGAGAAACGCGTGAGCATTAGCTGGTCAAGGGATGCCTCGCCTGCGCCGCTGATGAGTTCCTCGGCCACAACGACGAGCACCAAGTCCGCCTCGCCGGAGCAAGTACTTAGCACCTCCGTGGATGACACTGTGGCGCGCGAAATAGCACAGGGTGCGCGCAAAAAGTCCAGCACACCGCTGAAATCTAGTCAAAGCGAAGACTCCCAGGTGACAGTCATTGAGCGCAAGGTGATGCCCCAATCGGAACCGGAGCTACAGCAGGATGTGGTGCAGGAGCGACCACCCACTAAGGCACAGCTGCATAAGCTGGCACAGGCGCCTGCAGAGCCCCGTCAGAAGTAAGTTTGCAGCCAAAAATATACCAGAAAATATACTAAAAGCATATTTTGTTGAACAGAACGGAGCTGCCCAAGGAGCTGAAGGATGCGCTAAAGGTCATCAACGATTCGTTGCTCAAAAAGTTAGGCTCCAAGCCGTTCTCTTCCTTCAGCCTGAAGACACCGAAGGCTACAATTGGCGAGCATTGGTTCCGCATTTCCAGCACTGTGAACTCCAATCCGCATGAGGTGGAGGATTACTTGGACTATTTTGAATCGCAATCGGTGCCATTGTTGGAATATTGCGTCAATTTATCCGATAGTAATGTGAGTTAAGCGAGGGTTAAATGATTTTCGGGTTTCGATTAAGTCTTTTGGTTCACAGGGCAACACAGCTATGCATTATGCAGTATCTCATGGCAATTTTGATGTCGTATCCATTTTGCTGGATTCCAAGGTTTGCAATGTAAACCAAATGAATAACGCAGGATACACATGCGTCATGTTAGTTTCTCTGGCCAAGCTGAAGCAAGCGGCACATCGCACGGTCGTCGAGCGACTGTTCCAGATGGCCGATGTCAACATACGCGCCAAGAAGGTAGGTAATGCCCCATGCCACCCGAATGTGTCCAACAGAGCGCTGATTTATGCTTTGATACCCTTACACTTTGTCTGTTTAACTGTTCACTAACACATCCTGCAATATCCTGCATTATCCTGTGCCTTACACTCAATATAGCATTGCCAAACCGCACTGATGCTCGCTGTGTCCCATGGTAATGGCGATATGGTCGCCATGCTGCTCGATGCCGGCGCCGATATTAACATACAGGACGAGGATGGCAGCACGGCGTTGATGTGCGCCGCAGAGCACGGACGTGTGGACATTGTAAAGCACTTGTTGACGCAACAGGAATGCGATTCTTTAGTTCAGGATGTGGTAAGTGCAGCAGATGCAGCTTAATCTGACGGCTTTTGATGGCAATTTTCTCGGTTATCACAGGATGGCAGCACTGCCTTTAAAATAGCCTGGCAGGCCGGACATCGGGATGTGGGCTTACTGCTCTACGTGCACGAGCAGATGCTGCGCAGCAAGATGCCCAATCGCGGTGATACCCTACGCAAATCTCTACCGCTGCCCACGCGCCCAAAGCCACCCAAGTAAGCGCACAGCGGAAACGGAAGTGGCAGCCATTTTGTATAAGCGGCCAAATTGTCGAACAAAACTTTGCTTATAAGTTTTCAATTAGCATTTCGTAGCGCTAACCTTAAAAAAACATTCCATATCAAACAATGATGAACACGAAACACAAATATATAAAAGGCGCTCAAAGTTACAACAAGATTTATAAATAAATATTTAATTTGTAATTGTTTTATTTATTCTACATTTAAAGCTAACAATTATTAGAAAGTGCATAAATTGTCATCTAAGTTTAGACTACTAAAAACAACAACGCGATAATTATCGAAATTATACAAAAAAGTTGTATAATCAAATGTAATACTAGTAAGTGCTTTAGAAGCATGTAAAAATATGTCTATTAATATTTTGAATAATAATAATATGTTAATAATAGTATAATATATAATATACTAAATACTGCACCAGCCTGGGCTACGCCAAGAGTAGCAGCCATATAGCAACCATATCAGCACACGACAATGCAACACAGGAGACAAAATAAAATAAATAAAATACTAAAACAAATAATTTTAAAATATTATTAAATTATTTTCGCAAAATAACTTACAATAAAATTGTTTAATAAATAAATTTAACTAAACAATGAAAATTTTGAAACGAATAAAAAAAGGGAAATGAAAACGAACATATAAAACGGCAAATTGTAGTTAAGAAAGAATCTATATATACATACATATATGTTTATTATAAAATACATAAATAAATATGTATTTTAGTTGTATTATTAACTACTTTAAACGATTTTCAATAAATAAAATTTATGTTAAAGCGTGTTTTAAAGCGATTGGAAATGCTTCCTAATACAATCCCTCTTGCTGGCGAAAAAACAAAGTTCTTTAAAGATAAGACCTCATAAAGGACTTTTACACCTGCTTCAAATATTTACCCAACTTTCCTCGATTCAAAATCAACTCAAAAATTTTAGTTATTTCAATTTTCTTCGGCTTAAAATCTGACAAAATTCACGTTTCACAAACACGTTGGCATTTCGTAAATGAAACTTTGTTAAGAGCTTTTCACCTTGACTTTTTCACATTTTCGATCAGGCTATTAGCTCGGATTATGCCACATTTGTGCACCAAATTTAAATTCATTGTTCATTATTCAACTTAAGTACCCATTTTCAGTTTCAGTTTCAGTTTCAAACCGCTCGCTCCTCCAAACCGGGTTCAACCACACCCAGTGGGGTCAGCTGCAGGGCAATGCCATCCTCTAAGCTCATCAGAGGTCGCTTTGAGTTCAAAGTAAACTCGAACTCCAGCAAAAGCAACGCCAGTGCCAGACGCAGCTGAAGCTGGGCAAATTGTATGCCAATGCAGTTTCGTACACCTGTGCCGAAGCCAAACCAGGTGCTCTGCTCTCTTAGGGAATCCCTGGGACTGCCCCAACGTTCGGGCTTAAAGCGCTCCGGTTCGGGATAATACTCGGGGTCGTTGTGTATGGCATGTGTGGGTATAACCACAAAGAGTTCCTTAACCAGCGTATACTTCAGATGATCCGGCACCACATAATCATTGAGCACGCGTCGCACTATGTAGGGCGTTATGGGATGCATGCGTAGGGTTTCGTATATCACATGACCCATCAGGGTCAGCGACTGCACGCACTCATAGCTCAGCGCGTTGCCATGCTTCTCCATGGCCTGCTTCAGCTCCTGGCGCACATGTGCCTGCACCTCCACATTCAGCGCCAGCTCGTAGAGCACATAGGACAAGGTGTTGGCGGTTTGCTCGTAGCCCGCCTTTAGGAAGACAAAGGCATGTGCCGCCAGCTCATGCTGCAGATGTAGCTTAAGCTCCTTGTCCACCTCATACTCGTGCGTGGTCAGTTCCAGCGCCTTGATGTCCAGCAGCAGCTGCATGTAGTCCTTCTGGCGCACGCCGGAGGCTTCGCGCTGCTGCACAATATCCTCGAGCAGCCGCAGAAAATAATCCTCCGCCTGTTTGGGCGTTAGGCGCAAACGCAGCCTGCGGCAGAAGTTGGGAAAACGTATCATCATCAGATTCAACAGATAACCATGTTTGCGTGTGCTCAGCGCCAGCTCCGTCATCTGTTCAAATTCATCCAGCGAATACTTTTGGCGCAGCTCGGCATTCAGGCCGAAGACGCAGCTGGCCAGGGCAGAGAGCACATAGCGCCGCATGAGCTTCTGGATGTGCAGCGTGGAGTGGGACTGGCCCATGAGCGTGGAGCTAACCGTCAGCAGCAGCTGGGCGGCCTCGTCGTATAGGCTGCTATAGAGCCAGGCCATGCGTTCGCGCTCAAAACTTGGATCCAATTTCTGACGCATCTCCTTCCAGCAATGGCCGCGCAGGCCATACAGATCACCCGACAACGGATCTGTTTTGGGATTACAGTAAATGCCGCGATCGTTGAAATTCGAGAAATCCTTGACCATAATCTGACGCACCAGCTCCAGATCTAAGACCAAGGCACGTGGCTGCAGCAGCGCATAGAAGCCACAGAATGGTCCGTTGCCCTTGAACTTGTTGTAGATGGCCGTGTAGTGGGCCGTCTTCATGGCATCCGTGCTGAGCGACTGGGTCACCAGCTGCCTGATGATGGGCCACAGCTTTTTGGGCCGCTCGTGCGGTATGTCCAGGTAGCGCCAATAGTCGCGCTGATAACGCGCCGCCATAATCAGCAATATGAGCAGGCAGAGCACGATTAGGCCCACAATTAGGAATATTACCCACATGTCTTTCATGCTGATTTAATGCAAATTGTGCGCTAATTACGACAAATACACGGAATACATATAACGATATATCCGACGATTACAGCGATGATGAATTTTTGGCCAGTGACTCTCCAAGTTGTTTATTATTTTCCACTTTTTTTGCGCCCGGAAACCGTCGGCAGTGATCTAATGCGAGTTACGAACGGGTTCTCGGCGACAAGTTGAATCTCTGACGTTCATTACCAGACCGCGTCGTAAAACTGAGTGCAATTGAGCAGCACACATATTCGAGCGGAGCGCTCCCAGCCGTTTTCGGGGAGCTTTTCATTTGGGGCCAGCGCCGACGACGTGCGCTACACTCGAATCGCAGCTGCTTATGGACTGAACTTGGCTTAGACAACCGACGCACCGGTGGGCGTCCCACTGAGGCCGGTCCGTTGACTCGCACCGCGTCTGGCCATATTTAGGCGTAGGTTGGGTGCTTCAACTTCCCCAAGTAATTGAAATCCACAAAACTACGGACAACTGAAGTCGGCTGTAGCGCATTGCGCGTGTCGGCCAAGTCCGGTCTGTAGCACACATTATCTCCCCGATATAGTATATATTTTAAAGTTCATTTTCGTTTGTTATCAGCTTTTAATTTTTGTTATTTTTCTCTTTCTTTTTTTGGTTCATTTTGTCCAGATAAAAGTACAATTGTTGGCTTTGAAATTCCAACCTATTTTCAGTGAGTTTGGGGTTATCTGAATTTTTTTCGAAATGGTCTATAAAATGAGTGCACTGTGCAAAAAACTATAAACAATT
>JBANCY010000732.1:0-21351 GCA_037040045.1 Phorticella flavipennis | reverse complement strand
TGGTAGAACTCAAGCTGGAGTCTGATGAATGACTTTCCGAAGAGTCGGATTCTTTAGGTAATTCGTCATCCCACGGCCTCTCACTCATTTTTTCGAAACTTGTAAGAGTTGACTTCAGCAAACAAAGAAAATTAAAGCCTATCCCAATTTTCAACATGAATTAAGAAAGTTGGCCTGCTTAGATAGCTCCTTTTTGGTTCATATCATTATTATATAATTGACATGTATAAATACTGTTAGGGCTATGTTAGCCTTGAAGAAATGACTAATTTGAACGAAATGAATTGTTATTTTAGCCCATTTTCGGCCACTTCTACAGCATTATCTATATTATGGATAACTTTATGAGATAATCGTAAATGATAAACTTAAGTTCAAATTATTATGTATGAAACTTACAATTTATGAACTCTTATTCAATTTTCGAGGGATCATATTAGAATGGAAAAACATTTTGCATGACATATCTATAAACCACTTTGAAAACTTTAGCGCAGTCATTGTGACTTTTATAAAGATTTCGTTGATTCCCGAGGAAATTAAGTATTGCATCAACATTTTGAGAAAATCAATCATAACTTCTATGTTTATAATCCGATCGACTGAAAACTTTCAGTGTGAGTTTGGAATACTACCTATTCATATTATCAAATATTTTCGATTTTCGGGGAAGGGACGGGAGCGTCGCATAAAACACTTGTGAAACTGCAAACAACCCGATGGGGCTGTTTGTCGTTAACAGGTTTATCTTAAATTTTTATTCATTGCCTCCATACTCCATAATTCGAGGTGCACAAGTTTAGACTAACTACAATTAATGGGCTAGAGGCAAAACATTTAATTTACTTTATTTGTATATCTCAGATTGCAGCTTTATCAAATTTTTAAAATTTCATGATAAAATAATCAATATAAAAGTCAAAATGTCATAAAAAAATATATATATAAAACGAGTGGAAGAATCACATCATTGTCAATGGCAAGATGATACCACAGAAATCCCGCGGAACGAGGAAGAAACTATCCATTAAAAACAAAATACTTCTATACAAAGCCATAATAAAACCGGACTTACTGCCTTAACAAAATCCAAATATCACAAAACAGGATCTTGAGATGAATTGTAAATGCTCCGTTTTATGTGCGCCACACAACCATTAAGAGTAATCTCAACCGTCGTTGCGAAAGTCAGCAGAAGACAGCGGATCACATTAGATCGCCACCAGAACCACCTGGCCATCAACCTGTTGGACAACAGCGAACAACGCCGAAGACTTAAGAGATGCCATCTCTCGACCTACCACTTAGGGTGCCCTAGCAGGGGATCCAGAGGGTTCTGACTTAACTAAACACTGCTCCTGTCAAGGATCATTTTCAATGCATTTAAAACTTATTTTTATACTTATTTACTTAATATATTATTATTATTAACTTAATTTTACTTTGATAACTCCCACACAGTTCTTGTAGCTACGTTAAAGTACCATAAAATGTATTATATTATGTACTCTGGGCAGAGGTAAAAAAAAGATTATCATAATAAAAAAAATTTCAATGGGAATCTAATCTTGTATTGCACATTTGTTTACAACGAGACAGGGTATTTAGTAATCGATCAATATCAAAAGCTGCTCCATAACTTGATTTATATTCGTTTTGTAACTATATAAATTACGAGCTTGTATGAAAGTAAATTATCAATAAAAATAAAAATAAAAATAAATCTATCGATATTTCTATAATATATAATACAATATAACCTTCTGCTGTTGCCTAAGTATTACATCATTATAATAATAGTGACTGGCATTGGCCTTAAAACTGGTAGATTTTTTCTTAAAGCTCACTGTTGACTCATCTAGATGACTGTTGACGTAACCAAGCATATTTACTGATGATTTATCACACCGATTTTGCCTAGTAAATCGGAGTTAAAGCTTTTTATTACTAAATATCAATTTTGAACAATGGTAAAAATCTAATTACTCATAAACTTAGACAAGCAATGTTCTCTTTAGCACCATATTAGATAATTGGATCTAGATCTGGATTAGTCGAACTATTTGGAAACTAGCTTTCGGTAGGTGGAGTCCATAAGAATATCCACCGCCTTATCAATGGGATGTATAATCAAAGGTATACAACCCAAACCAATCATAGTAGGGACTATCTTTTGAACACCCATGGGCGAGTTCTTCAACAGGAATTTGCTCAATGTGGTTACGCTGTGGAAATATACATTAGTTGGAGTATCAAGTGGGTGTATATAGTATATAGTACCGATTTATAAGTAATCCCGGTATTGCTACAGAAGCCAGCATTTGCCATGTGAACACGTCTCCGGCAGTGGTTAGTATATGCTTATGTGATGAGCCCAGCTTCTGGGCACGTAGTGACTTGTCGAATGTATCCATACAGACATAGGCTATGGCCATGCCATAGGTGCCCGCCACTAGGGACTTGGATACAAGTGGTCGGAAAGCTTCGCCGATTTCATTGCTATAGCCTGGCCGGGTGCAGAATAGAAAATCAGTTTGCGGCAGACTGGGAATGGGGGTCTCCACTTACCCATATAGCGCATGAAGGTATCACGATATACATCCACATCATGCTGGTATACGACTTTGGACGTCTCCTTTTTATCGTCCTCCATAGCGGGTCAGTTTAATTATTATGCCAACAGTGGCGAGTATATAACGATATTCTACTCAGTTCGATAATTATCGAACTTATCGCACAGTTTGAACTCAACTTGCATGTGTGCTATCGATATTATTTCAGGCGGCACTCACGCACTCACGCACGTGCAGCATCAGAAGTGGGTTTTATTGCAGTCGTAAAATATATTTAAATAAAGTATAAACATGGCCAACAAGCGTAAGACGTTGACCCAGCGGCACATTTGCTCCAGAATGAACTACCTCTACCAGGCCGCCAATTTAATGGCTCAGCGCGGGAACAACACACTGGCCGCCTACTACGGCAAGCTGTGCCGGAATGTGGGCACCAAGTCGCTGGTACACATGTGAGTTATGGGCTTATCTTAACCCCAATCAGCCACTAATTTATCCAAAACTGCTCCAAACAGTTCCCCGAACGTAAAACGCACATTGTGCAAGCGCTGCGCCCTGCCGCTTTTGCCGGGCACCAACTCAACTGTGGTGCTGCAACAGCAGCCGGAGCAGCCGCCACAGCAGCTGGAAGCGCAATCCCCAGCTGCGGCAACTGAACCGGACAAGCAACGTAAGAAAGCACGTAATCGTCGCATACGGCGTAAGGCTGCCAAGTGCCCGCCGAAGGACGCCGAAAATGGCCAAGAAGTCAACGAAGCAGCTGCCATGGGCATCTTGGACGAACATTCTGAATTGCACGTCGAGTGCAGTTTATGTCAGACACAGCGTCGCTATCGCATCGATACCCAGAGAGACTGCTGGCTGGAGCGGCCAGAGGCGCTGGCTCAGGTGATAAGTCTGGACAGCCAGCGGGATGCGGAGGAGGGAGCGGAGTCGTGATAAGCGCAGCTGCTCGGGCTTATCGGAGTACGCGTGTAATGGTACTTGTTGATAAGCGCGTAGTGGATTATCAGCCCACAGGCGGGCGGAACCGTGTTGGGTTCAGTATTTGCTAACATGCTGAGCTGCAGACATATGATTGGCCAGCTGCTGCTGGGAAGGGGCATCTCGGCGCAGTCACGCCATGCCAGCCGCGTTACGGCCAAACTGGTGGAGCAGCGTTATGTGGAGCTAACAAAGGAGGACGGTGGGCAGCTGAAGTATCCAAGTGTATGGCTACGCGACAACTGTCAGTGCGCCGAGTGCTTCCATGCCGCGACGCGAGCCCGCTTAGTGCGTGGTTCCCCGCACACCAAAGCCAGCGGCGTCACCTACGATGAGCAGCAGCAGCAACTCGTGGTCAACTGGCAGGATGCGCATGTGTCCAGCTATAACTTGGACTGGTTGATCCGGCGCGACTTTGCTCCACAAGCTAGACAAGAGTATTTGGAAAATGTGTACAAGCCCCCGGCGCAACTGTGGGGCAAGTCCCAATTTAGCCAAGTGACACGCGAATTTGCATACCAGGATGTTATCAAACAGGACGCAGCACTCTGCGCCTGGCTGGAAGCGTTGGCTGTCCAAGGATTCGCGCTGCTGCATGGAGCACCCAACGATATGGAAGTTGCACGTCATTTGGCGGAGCGCATTGGCTATATCAAGCGTACGACTTACGGGTAAATTGGCTCTCAATCTATTAATTATATGATACGGATAAAATGTTTCTTCTGTCCACAGCGATGTGTTCGAGGTCAAGTCCAAGCCCAATGCCGGCAACTATGCCTACCTGATGACTCCACTGCCGCTGCATACGGACATGCCCTACTATGAATACAAGGCGGGCATCAATATACTCCATACTCTGATACAATCCGAGTCGCCGGGTGGCGCCAATAAAATGACTGATGGTTTCTATGTGGCCGATAAATTGCGACGAGAGTATCCGAAATATTTCGAACTATTGCGTTCCGTGCCCGTTAACTGGTTTGATATTGGACATGACGGAGATGCGGGCAAACCATTCCACAGTCTATGGCGTGCTCCTATCATTTGCTTGGACGTGGACGGCCAAATTGCTCGGATCAATCAGAACACCACGAAGCGAGACAGTCGCTTTACTGTGCCACTGGATGTGGTGGAGGACTGGTACGAGGCCTACGACAAATTCCTCCAGCTGACACTGGAGGAATCTGTGGAGTTCAAAACGCGTCCCGGCGACGTTTTTGTGTTTAACAATCTCCGCATGTTGCACGGACGCACTGCCTACGAGGATTCGCCACAGAATAAGCGTCATCTCGTCGGCGCCTATGTGGATTGGGATATTATCTACTCCAAGCTGCGAACCCTTAAGTTTCCAAATGCAAAAGATTAAAAGATATTGAAGAAATACTCATCCATTATTGGTTCCAAATAAAAGGTTCCAAAGAAAATCAAAGTATAATCTTTGCCTGGGGCTCGGAATATATACGTAGGAGGGTGGGCTAATGGGCGACTATCCACGACATTCCCTGAAGGGACGATAATGCTGTGTATCCTCAAACTGGATACATAGGTGCACATAGAAATTATACAGAATGTGTCATCTTAATTTTTTCATGATCCTAATACTCTGATGTTAATGAAAATGCGAATGGAAGGTTTAAGTTTTTACGGAAACATTTTATCCTCTTCATTTATTTTTATATTTTGACTTTGTCACATTACTTGGAGTCTTCGTCTTCTGGAAATTCCATATTGTATTCACGTTTCAAGACAAACTTCAGATCCAGCATACCCGGTTCCGCATTGCGATACTTGGCTATCGCTACCAGGTTCTTGGCAACATCCTCTACGAAGGCATTGCCCATCTTTGTTAACAGATCGGCTGCCTGATCATCCAATGATGCAGCCCCATCGACTTTCTGCACAAATCGACGCAAATTTTCCTTGCGTATAACCTGTTGGGAATCGAATATCGAAAATCTATATATTTTTAACAATTCCAAACAATTGAATACTCACGTTGTCTTTATTAGCTGAACCACATACATCTTCCTTATCGGTTTCCGTATGAATACTCTTCTTGGTAGAACTCAAGCTGGAGTCTGAGGAATGACTTTCCGAAGAGTCTGATTCTTTAGGTAATTCGTCATCCCACGGCTTCGCGTTCATTTTTTCGAAACTTGTAAGAGTTGACTTCAGCAAATGAGGAAAATTAATGCCTATCCCAATTTTCGACTTGATTTGAGAAAGTTGGCCTGCTTAGATAAATATTCTTTTATCCTTATTATGTTATTAACATGTTTAAATAATGTTAGGACTAGAAATGACTATTTTTTTTAATTAAATTTCCATTTTCGGCAACTTCTACACCATTATCTTCCACGTTTGTTATCCGATTGTTTGGATAACTTTATAATGAAATGTAGAAACTTAAGTTCAAATTATTATGAATAAAACATACAAATTATGGACCCTTATTATATTTTCGAGCACTCTCGATTGCTGCACTCTATCTTGTTTTTAGTAAAGCCTATGATTTATCAGTCCGTCCTTTATATAATTAGACCTAATAAACATTGAAAATTCTATGCTATGATTTCTGAACTATGCATATAATTATATAACTAAGACAATTTGAAATGTGTGAAGAACCCAATGGCAATATGGCAACTCTGTGCAACTCATTTTTATTAAGCTTTATTTGGGTTTTGAAAATTTCAAAATTCAAACAATATATGACAGTTAAATTTAAAAAAAATATCGATACATAATATCGAATACAATGCTTCTAGTGCACATCACTAGCTCGAACCGCCCCTAGCATCGATAGTTAGACAGCGCACGTAGCAGATATCGATAGGCAATACCATCCCTAGCCTGGCTCACTTGGCACATGCATATCAACAAGAAAACGCATTTATTGCCCAGAAAATGCAAATTTTTTGCAAATAACAAATAGAAGTGCTTTAATTAATCGAATTAGTGTGTCTGTGTGTATTTATGGTGCCAGTGAAAGTGAGTGCGGAGCAGAACAAATGATGCCCTACAATATGCGCACTTGCGGCAGCAACGCCATGGTGCGTGAGTACGCAGGCGGAAGCATCAATGGCATCCTACGGAAAACTGGATCGGCTGCGGCGTCGACCGCATCGGCCGGATACGCAGCCAATGGCTCGGCGTACGGCGCTGCGGCGGATGGACGCCAGCCGCCGTTGGAGCTGCTCGTCTTCGGCTACGCGTGTAAAATATTCCGGGACGACGAGAAGGCCAAAGATATGGATCAAGGCAAACAATTGATACCCTGGATGGGCGATGTAAATCTCAAAATAGACAGGTTAATAATTGTTGCCTGCAATTGGCGCTACATTTAATTATACTATAATACCATATACTGCCTACAAATCGATATCTATATGCAATATATAAACCTATGTGTGTAAAAGCCCATCAGGCAAACAAACTGGGACAGGCTGGATCTGCTCCAGAAAAAGCCAACTACCGTGTAGTTATCTGAAATCGATAAACAAACCAATCGAAAAGTTCCGTTAGTTTTAAAGCAAAATGGCGGGAGTAACATGCACTAGAGAGATAATGTTTGCCTGGTGGGGGACCCTGACTTGGAAATGTTTATCAAGTTCATACGATACCATTATTTATATATATATTCCCCCCACGACACTATAAACATAAACTATACTCTCACCACCGTTGTGGCTCGGGAAGATTTTTGTAACGCCCACGGTACACCCATAATATCGCATATCCCCCGAAGTGGTGTCATTTCCGCTTTTTTCCCGTCAGATTTGGCTTTTTTGTTAAGTGATACAGGGTATAACAATTTACCATTTTTTAAATAGGAAAAAGGGTAATAAGTTTTTTGCAAATGTATGTAATAGGCATAAGGAGGCGTAGCAGACCCCACAAAGTATATATATTCTTAATCAGCATAAATACCCGTCCGTCCGTTCGGGTCGATTCCGGAACCTCCTATAGCTAGAGACTTCAAACTTGGCACAAAGTTCGGTGTATACAACAGACATTTCAAATTCTGACTTTTTGATGATACTACGCCCCCTTCGCCCGATAAAAGACAAAAACTATTTTCTATTAAATGGTCATAGTCTTCATTTATAGATCTATCGGCTCCATATTTGGTATATAGGGTTATAAATATAAACTACAGAATGGAAAATCCCAAGATTTTAACAAGCCCATCGATTTTCCCGCTAGATTTAGGGTTTATTATTGATAGACTATCAACACATTATTTTATAATAATCAGCTTTTTTCGTAACTTTGCTCCCTGGGATTCTGCTTTTTTTAGCTTTTTTCGCTGATCCAGCTTTTTTTTGCTCAGAAAAAAATGACACCACTGATCCCCGACCTATACCCTGCCCTCGATTACAAAAATTCCGAGACAAAGGTTTTGGATTTGTGTATATCTCATAGCCATATGAATATATATAGACAGAACTATATCTTCCCCGGGGGGACATTTTTTGCAAATTATTTGGAACGACATTGACTCTAAAACTGTTACAGCTTGTATTCTCCTTGTAATAACAGCTCTTTTCAGTGCTTCTCAAACTTAAAATTTGTAAACTGTAATTGTAAAATGATTAACTTTATTTTTAGCAACCGGAGCGGTATGTATAAATGATTAAGCCTTATAAATACATATACATATACATAAATATATATATCCATCTATATAGACAACTAATTTTACCAAAAACAACCAATATATATAAAATTTCTTTAAATACCTTCGAAGCAAATTTTTCGAGATGAAAAACGGAACAAAAATCTACTTTTGTTTTTGATTATTGGATGTGTGTGTGCGTGTCTGTGTGCGTGTGGCTGCGTGTGTGTGTTTCGGCTTTAATGAGCTACCCCGAAGTTTGGAATCCTTGACTAACAACGTTCCATTTCTTGTTTATATTTCTCTCGTTCTTATCTTTGTGACACGAACACAAATACAAACTACACAGATATGACGTGCGCGGAGCCCTGTGTGAGCTGTCCAAGTATGAGGCGCCACCGGGCGGCTATGGGAATCGACTGGAGTACCTCAGCTCGGAGGAGCAGCGGGCGGAACAGCTGTGCGAGGAGGAGCGCTACCTGTTCCTGTACAACAACGAAGAAGAGCTCCGCCTGCAGCAAGGTAAGTGACGCTGCCGGCATGCCCTAATGCACTGTCTCCTCAATTATCTCTAAATAATATATGTATACATATATATGTATATGGAAAGTAAATAAAAATGCTGAGGATCTTGAAGAAGAATGAAGAAAGAACTAAGAAAAACGAAGAAGTTATACTCTTGCAGATTATGTCCATGGTGTGGCTGGGCTTACGCAGATTCTAACTAAAATCGAGATAGATTAGGTCCCAATAGTCTCTGTTTAGGATCATTATCAAACACAGACCTCTAACTATATATCCCTTAATCCCTTGAGAAACCCCTGCTGATAGTACTAAACGAACCGCTTTCGATCTGATTACTTAACTTGGCATTGGTTGCTGGAATCCAAACTAAATTTCTTAGGCCTTTAGAAGCTGCATCAAGTTTTCTTAAGCTAGTCTTAAAACGAAGTATCCTTCGCAGCCAGAATACTATATCTTTAATCTCTTGAAATTAAATTAGCACATATTCTGCAAGGGTATAGATTTTGAATACTCAGCAACAAGCACAGAATCAAAGATACCAATAAAAAAGCCCATGATGCACAAAATATACATCATCTGATCAATCGACCTAAAACCAACCGATCTCGATGTGAATATCCACAATCAACGTAAGTTCCATCTGTGAGATCTTCAGCTGTGCCCAAAGCGTGCGCCGCCGAGGATTCAGGTAAATAGAAACCATTTGACTTTTAACAAATTAAACACATTCTTGCAGATTTGTATCCGCTGGAACCACTTTAAAAGTGGACATATCTCTGAGGCAACGTTGTCAATACCCTCAAAATGAATATAAACTAAAATGTCAATGCATTTATCAATCTTATCGATTTCTCTATACTCTCTTTGTTTTGGACTTTATCCCATTAATTTCCGTGTTCCTTTTCACTGTACTAAAGTCTCGTTTCTCTTGTGTTTTCTTATTTTTGCCAATACACTTACCATCCATCATCGAACAGAGGAGGACTTGAAGCGGCTGCAGCAGGAGACCTCGGGAGGCAACTATAGCCAGACTGATTACAGTTACGATGGCCAGTCCACGTCGACTGCAGCTACTGCGGCTGCATCAACAGCAACGCCGGAGTCCACAGCAGCCACTGAAGAGTCCGAATTGCCATTTATCATACCACCAAATTTGCTTGTGGCGCCCACACCGGGCATGCAGTTGGTAAGTCAAAATAAACAAACTGAAGCCATTTTTTAAAGAACTGACCACATTCCTTTCTCATTCCAGCCTGAGACTATGAAACAGCATGCCATCATCGAGAAGACGGCACGCTTCATTGCCACCCAAGGCGCCCAAATGGAGATACTCATCAAGGCCAAGCAGGCGAACAATGCACAGTTTGACTTTCTCTCACAAGGCGGACAGCTGCAGTCCTATTATCGCCACTTGCTGGCGGCCATAAAGCAGGGCAAATATGCGCCCTCCTTGGATGCCTCCACCACAGATGTGCCTGCCAATGCCGCAGCCGAAAGCGGCTCATCGTCCACAAGTCCACGGCGTAGTCAGCAGGTTATCACCGTGCCCACCATCAAGTATAAGCCGTCGGCTAATTGCGCCTACACGCAGCTGATTAGCAAAATCAAAGGCGTTCCGCTGCAGGCCGTACTGGATGATGATATCGGTTCACAGCATTCCACTGGCACTGCTTCGCCCACACCAAGCTGCAAATCTGAAGGGCAGAGCCAAAGTAGCGTTAATGCCTCGACAAACAGTGACTTTACGCCCGTACTGCTGCAGTACAATGGCAGCACGTTCACGCACGAGGAGGAGAACGCCAATGATGCACCACCCAAGGTGGAATTATTGAAAAACACTAGCGCCCTGGCGTTGGCACAAAACTATAGTTCCGATAGCGATGAAGAGGACGAGGCTGACGCTGAACACAGTGGGCAGCAGCAGCAACAACAGCCATCGACTGCCTCCTCGCCCACGCCTACAACCAGCGCTGCAAAACCCGCCGTGGTGCTAGCACCACCACCTTTGTTAAACTTTCCGCTGCCCGAAGAGAGTCTACGTCACATCATTGACAAGACGGCCACATATGTGATCAAGAACGGCCGTCAATTCGAGGAGACGTTGCGCACCAAGAGCGTGGAACGCTTCAACTTTCTGCTGCCGGAGCATAAATTCTATGCTTATTACATGTACAAAATCACCGGCGATGTGGATGCCGCCTCCAAGGAGGAAAAGACACGTAAAGCAGCTGCCGTTGCTGCTGCTTTGATAAGCAAGAAGGGTCTCAACTTGGGTACCGGCGCTGCAGCTGCAGCTGCTGCTGCTGCCGCCGCTGCTGCCACCGGAACAACTGCAAATGCTGCGGGTTCCCCAAGCGTTTCGAACCCTAGCGAGAAATGTATGTTTTAAATTAACCTAACTACTAATTTTGATCTAATGAAACTGTTGTTCTCCTTTAGCGCCCGTTTCATTCTCCATACGCACTCGCGATGAGGGCGGACCACTGCAGCCGGCACTGCCACAAGAAGCCAGCGATGAAGATGATGAAGCTAAGGTCAAGGCGAATACCGAAACAACGCGACCTGCCATGCCAGACAGTGTGCAACGTGCCATTAAACAGGTGGAAACACAATTGCTGGCGAGGAGTAATGGCCAGAAGGCCATGGGTGCTGCTGCGGTTACGGCAGCAAGCACATCACCACTCAAGGAACAACGACAAGGTGTGTATTAAGGGTTGATTAAGTTGAATATAGAGGATGATATAGTGATATATTTTTAATCTATACAGCCGAGGATCGCGTGAAGGATAAGCTAGCTCAGTTAGCACGTGAGAAGCTGAACGGTGTGATATCGCGGGAGAAGCAATTACAGCTAGAGCGTAAGCGCAAGGCCTTGGCATTTCTGAATCAAATCAAAGGTAATTCCTTAGCCCAAGTTCCTAGAAATACATATTATATAATGACTATTGATTTACAGGTGAAAACTCTGTCCTTGGCGCTGCTGCGGAGTCAGAAGATGGTGCGTCTGCACCATCTGAAACGAAAGTCGAAGCGATTGTGCAGCATGACGATGATTCAAACGATTCGGTGCGCTCCATACCAATCACTTATTTTGGACCCGATGACGATGATGAAGAGGACAACAATGTAACTTCTCAGCAGGAAACAGCAACTGAGCCGTCCAAAGCTACGACTGCTGAGGAGGAAGACGACGATGATGACGCTGATCTTGAGAAATATAATTTACTTAACGATGATAGTACCAATAAATACACCAGTAAAGCGTGTGCTGCACCCGTACTGCTGTCCGACGATGATGATGTGCAACTGGTTACGGAAGCTGTGGCCCCAAAACCACCCCCCGCAGCAACGGCTAGCCGTAAACGTAAATCGGTTCGCCGTAGTCGCAGCAGTAGCAACAGCAGCAGCAGTAGCTCAGATTCCGATGATACTTCAGCGACCTCTACCAGCAGCGCACACAGTAAACGCCGTAGTCGTAGTCGGAGCAGAAGTCGGAGTCGGCGACACAAACGCAAAGCCAGCACCGTATCCAAGCACCGACACCGGCGACGCAATCATAGCCGCAGTCCCTCGCGCACCTCACGGCACAAGAAACGTAGTCGCACCCGCAGCCGGAGCAGCAGTGCACGTCATCATCGCAGTCATCGTGATCGGGACCGGAACGAAGCAGAGTCGTCCTCACACCGTCGGAACCACCAGCGCCATGCGACCAAAAAGAGTCACAAGCACCACAAAAGGCGGCGGCGCAGCAGCGATTCCGTCTCCGCGTGAACTGTGCATAGCCTAGTTTAGCCGATAAGTTCAAAGTTTGTACAAATACATTTCCTATATAATTTTTTTTTAAAATTGTTCCAACTGTAACTAACGATTTGGCCAATAAAGCGTGAAAGTGAAAGATAATTTGGACTGAAATTGAATGGATTGGAAGGATGTTGTAGGACATGGAAGTAAACCAAGCTATTAATGAATCCGTTTACTAAGAATTATATATTATATACTTGGGTTAAATAGTAGTACATTCTTTTAAGTTTACATAAGTATTTTGCAGACTATAAAGCTAGTGTTAGTGTGAGGATATATACAACAAATGGATATATATACAATATTGTCCTAGAACTCCACGATGCCAGGCAAATATTTGTCAATCAGGGTCTGATAATAGGGCCAGAGAGCCTCAATATCGGGCACTACTTCGCTCTTGGTATACAAATCATAGCGACTGTAAAGAGATTTATTCACGTTGTTCAAATTATCCAAAATGTGATTAAAAAATTAACTTACTTGAAGATCAAGACCCATTTCTTGGTCTCCTCATCTTTGGGCGCCTCCAGATGCTTGTAGTCGCCACCATTGTGCCAGGGATAGAACGAATGGAATCGTATGATATTGCAGGCGACATCGGGGAGCTTAGTCTTATTGTGCTTAAGCACACAGTACATGTACTCATCGTGTCCCCAGGACATGAGCAGGTTATCCACGCCGCAATTAGGCTCATACATGCCGTATTTTGTATTATATTTGGGATTATGGCCATCGGGATTACCCTCAAAGCTGTCACTGCGATAGACAATGCTATCGCCCCAGCGACAGCCCACGGCAAAAGTGTCGCCCACCACAGCCCACTGAGGCTCATCATAGAAGGCCATGATCTTGCCCAGATCGTGGATTAGTGCCGTTAGATGCAACCAATCATGTTCGGGGAACTCGGCGCGTGCCCTTTCTGCTGCCTGAAAGGCGTGTATAATATTTGGTAAGTCCAGATCTGGATCGGATTCATCTACCAGATCATTGAGCTTCTCCAGCGCCTCACGCACTGTCATCTTAATTGTGTTGAACTGCAGCCAACGATCACGACGACCTGCGGAAGTTAAGATTTCAGTCAGATTTTCGGGTATTTCGCATAGGTGTTTGCTCCCTTTGAGAGTTTTGTTGTCACCCAAACTCAGTTCAGCTAGTGATATTTTATGGAATTCGGAAATTGACTCGAAAAAATCAACTTTTCACAGATATCTGTCGATTTGTACTTCTCGCTTTGCATCATTCTTAAGAACTTTCATAGAAACAATTGGTCCAAATTTTTCAGAAAAAAAATTTCACTATTTTCGGATCCATAAACTATTTTTCAGGCTAAATATTTCGAATTTTAAAAATTTTGGCAAAGTTAGGATTTCCAAATTAAGCATATTTGATTGTATTTCTTTTAGTTTTCAACAAAATTTTGATATTAAATTTTTTATTTCTCAGCAAAATTTTGTTTTCAAATTTGCTTCAAATGTTATTTTTCCACACTGTTATGTGAAAGATTTGAAAATAAAACTTTATTATGGATTTCTTATAAAAACTGGAACCATAATAACACAAAATTTTATTAAAAATACCCCCAAGAATTTCCGTAATTTCACTTTTTCCAATAAATTTTTCTTTAAATGAAAGTTCCATAAAGTTCGCAAATAACAAATAAAAGTTTTAACTGAAATTCCTAAAAAAATTTTAAATTTTCAAAAAGTTTTGGTTTCATAAAGAGCAGAAATTTTGGAAACCTGAATATTAATTGATTGCTTAACCAAAAATTAAATAAAATCGAATTGTGTGGACATTTTTGGAGGATTCCTTAAAGGTTTCGAGTCTAAATTTGCAGTTTTTATGTCTTGTCTAAAATACCTTTTTTTCCCAATGGGTTCACACTTACCATTCACAAAATCCACTGTTTGATTCAAATGCATCTGGCGATAGGTGCGACGCACGCGCTCTTTCAACGGATCCTCAATATCGATGCTATAATCACGAAACTTGGAAGGATTTTTGTCGGCAAACGTTGGCTCCGGACGCATCAGCTCCGAAGGATCCAGCAAATGTATTTGTTGCTATAAAAATTTGGACACAAATGCACACAAAAATTTACCAGAATTTCGAAAAAAAGGTTCGCTTTTTTTATATATACCTCCTGTAGGATTCTCATATTGTTGGTTTGAGTGTTAACTTGAGTTCCGAGTACCGCACAGTTGGCTGAACGAAATGATATTGAATCGTCGGCTTGTCAGACCGTCCATTTTTATAGATCGTCGAACGGGACGGAGACGGACAGACATCACAATCGAATCGTTAGCTATATTATAATTCTCTCATCTGTAGTACGTAGTGTGTACCCTATATATGTACATATACGGTATATATGATTTATAGCACTTTTGTTATTTTCCAAAACACACAGAATATGCCGAGCACTCGATACACTCGTCACCCTCAGTACCCCAGCACCTAATCAGCTATCAATATGTTAGCCCAGACGAGTCACTTCTTATATATATTATATTTATATGGAAGTGATGATTATATATATAATCATATGGCATGTAGGAAATGCGACCGATTCAACAACCCAGGCGCACTTTAAGATTCGGCTATATATGCAACCCGAACCGATTATATAGTACACAAGTTTTATCTAAGGCTCTGAGCCACATCCGCGTCTCCGGCGCGAAGGCGTTGCCTTTCTCTCAGCACGTGCTACCTTATCAATTGTAATATATACACATATATACTGTGCATATATACGTGTATATACAAATTTTTTACAAATATATTCAATTCACATACAAAAACAGCTAAGGGCTGCACTTGATCGATAAGATTGAAACATAACACTTGAGCATAACTGGACCAAGTGCATGGTCAAAAAATTTTACACATCGAATCAGATGGGAGAAAATCTTATAGGATACTTTGAACTCTGATAAGAAGATTACAAAATTATTGGATTAAACCATAAATTGGGGTTAACCAAAACGTCAATACTCATTTTATGGTTGATATCTGGGTGGTCTGAATACTTAGTTCGAAGAAACTATAGTTCCTTTAGCCATTAATGCAAATCGTTTTATTAATTTACAGATTAGTTTTCCTTCAACATCGAATTGAGTTTAGAAATTAAACTTCCGTTTAGGTCTTTCGGGCCAAGTGCCCTTTCCAGATCTCCTACTACTATAATTATTATATGGTCATAACAACCCAATCGGATCAAAGCCTTTAAGCATAAGGCACCTTTATTTCGGCTCATTCGTTAAAGAACTTTTTTAAGTGGGTGGATTTCAAATCCTACGCCACCACCTAGTTATTCTAGGATGGTCATGCCAATCGACATGATAGCTATACTACTATAGCTCGGCTAAAACTGTACCACTATAATGTCTGGAATAGCTCAATATCATGGTCGAATTAAAGAACAATTTAGTTTTCTAACAAAATGCTTTTAAACAGATTCTTCATCCAGCTCGACCGAGAGAAATATACATAGACTGTTACATAGGCATCGTCATAGTGTTCTGACCAGCAATTTATGGATCCCAGAACACGCATTGCACGATTCACATCATAGGATATCTGTTTATCAAGCTTAAGCTTAAGATTGAAAATGATACCCATATCATGAATCGACTCAATTCTCTCAAGTGGTGTACTTATCATTATGATTACCCGAGCTTAAGGTGGGCGGACATAAGTCTATAAAATGTTATAATCTTGCATTTGGCAAAATTATAATGTAACAGATTTACCTTACACTCCGATTCTAAACTATCAAGGTAAGAGATATCATTTCTGCTTCCTTTATTGAAGTTCTTTGTATACGTAGGTGGATTCCAAACCCTACGCCACAACTTAGTTTTTCTAGAAGAGTCATGTTAAGTACATGAGTGAGAATTGAATCCGCACTTCTTGGTTGGTGGGACAGTGCGCTATCCACTGATCCACCGGGGCCTCCGAAGACAGTAATGCACAGAGTCATAAACTTTACAGAAATCGGTAAACCTTTGATTATCAAAAGCTTATTTAAATAAACGAAGTTCCATATATTCGACAAAAAAAAAGGGGAAAATATCGAATTATTATTGATAATTTTATTCATCATCCATAATTTCGATGGTTTTCCCCAACAAATGTTAACCGAGTGACAACCGTATTACCAAAGGGACAACCAATGGTACATCCCAACATATCAGCTATGATTTAGAAACTTTCTCAAAAAAAAATTCTTAGTTTCAAAAAAAGAAAAGTACTAAATTTATCAGTGGAAAAACGTTAATATCGGTTCAACAAGATTGTTACATTCTTTTTAAAGTTGAAGTGGAATATATGCACTAGGGTAAGTCGAGAGATAGTAGGCAATTTTCGAAGTATATATGACTTAATAGAAATAGCACAAACAATATAGGAAATAGTGATAAATCAAACTATTAGTTATACGGCATATTTGATATATACTATAGATTCTAAAGTGCAGATTGGTAGGTTGTATCTCCTGATTTAATGTTAAGAGACTATCTTGTCTAAGCCAGAGGGATAGACAGACTGATCCATGCAGATATACGTCAAAGGATTTATATATGCCTGATCCTTATCTTATATGTATGCTATATACTACATAAAAAGCTAAACGTCTATACTTTACCATAGAATATATTTTATATAGTTTGAAAATATTATAATAAAGATATTTCCATATAATCTCCTAATAGTTTGGATACTTCAAAATATTTATATACTCGGGTTTCCAGCAATTTTAAGCAACGATGTAAAGGATGTAAAGGCTTATATACATTATATGAATTATAGTATATAACTGTAATTTTTTTTGATGATAATCCAAGAAGTGCCTATTGACAGCCTGTTGTTGTCACCTTGAACCGATCTCCGGCAAGGGCAGGCTCTTCTTCTATTTAGAACACAAAATACATTGAATAGAAAACAGAAAATAGCGAACGTATCTCCAAAAACGGAATAATTGCGTTTAATCTGAGTACATCGTCATCAAGCGCAGAAATAATGTGCCATCAAGGGGGGGATTGCCTAGAGAAAAGTTATCACTCACTGATTTCGACTCATTCTGACGCCTTGAGATCCGTCCGCACCACACGATCTGTCGCATGTGCGATTACCAGTGCCCCATTGCCCACGATTGGGCGGGCTGATCGGTTCGACGGTCGTCGTTGCGAAGCGTCGCCTCCCCGTCCGTCCCGGCGATCATCTGGCCAGTCGTCCGAGGGGCTCGTTTCACTGCGACGCAGTTGCGCTCCGGGTACTCCGAGTCTCACCGATTCTCGCCGAGCACCGAGCACGTCACAGCCACCAAAGGTCAGTTTGTAACGATCGAGTGTGAGGTGTCAATAAATCTTATCAATTAATTGAGATGCGCCTCCGACGGGTATTACACTACCCAACAAAGTCGAGCTTTTGTAAAAAAAGAAGCTGGAGTTTTAAAGCTTTTATTTCTCTTGATCCCAAAATTTTCAAAATGTTACAGCTTCGTGTCAATACCCTGGATCTTGAACATTTTAAGGAATCTAATCTCGTCCACTGGGCCTCGGTGGACCAGTGGATAGCGCACTGTCCCGCCAAACAAGAGGTGCTAGATCGATAGGCATGACCCTCCTTGAAAAACTAGGTTGTGATTTCCATCCACGTAAAAAAATGTTCTTCAGAGAAGCAAGTAAAAATAAAGGAAAATAGTGCTTCCGGCTTTGACCCAATACGGTTATTATGGCCATACAATAATAATAATCTCGTCAGCGTTATTAATAATAATAACATTAATCCACATTATCTTATGGCGTTTATTTTAATAATTATATTTCTAATTCCTAGAAGGAAGCGTTGTAGATCCCCAAAAGTTACCTCCAGATTTGTCAGGAAGAAAAAATAAATCCGTCTGTCTATTCCCTGTGTTCTTGAGCTATCGTTTTGAAACTTGATACACAATCTTATAGTGCTACCCATCAATATATTTCCTTGAACCGGCTATATCGGATTAAGCAGCTGCCATAAAGCTTACCTATATTCTCTATGTTTTTCAAAGGAATTTAATTAAAAGTACACTCATTTCTTAAATTCTCTATCATCCTACGCTCCACTAAGTTTCTTAAGAATCGAACCACTTTAGCATATAGCTGTTATACTTTTAAAAGTCGACACTTTCGAGTCCCACTCACGTCGATAGGCATGATCCTCCTAGAAAAACTAGGTTGTGTTGTAGGATTTGAAATCCACCCACATAAAAAAGCTCTTCAGTGAAGGAAGTAGAGATAAAATAAGCTTAAAATAGTGCTTCAGACTGTGACCCGATAGGGTTTTTAACTTTTTAAATTTATTTATACCCGTTTTTTACAAAGTTTCATATAAATCCGAGTTCAGTCGATCTATGTTAGCTAGTGTAATATTTTGCACTATATTTAACTGACCAAAATAATATAGAAATCGGGAACTATTTATGAAAAACAATAATAAACATAAAAACAAATAAACAAAGTATTAAAATTTTGCAACAATTATTGAAACGCAAGCTAATTTCGCGCAGTGTATGCCACGAGCCTATACATCTATATAGTTTATAGAGAAGCTGTTCATATTCTGATCTATAACGCCAATTAAAATGTTTCATAATATTTGCACATGAAATTGTGATCGATAGTTAAAGCTTAAAGTGCGGCTTTGCCGGGTTACTTTAAAGAAGGAAAAAACTTTGACTGAACCCAAGGGAATCCGGATTCGGATTACATATCCGTATAATGTATAATATATAGAAATGTCGAGTAAAGAATTTAAAGTAAGTTCTAAAAAACACCAAGAGCTCAAATTTTTCAACATGTTTATTTAAAGATCTTATCTGATCATTTAATTATTTGCAGTCAAAATTTATAAATTTATTGGATTTTCTCAAATCAAAACATAAACCTTCTCCTAAGAAAAAGTTTTGACAGACAGTCAGGATAAACAGTTCACCACATAACAATATATACATAGAGGAAATTTATATATAGAAATTGCAAAAATTGAAATGGATATGAAAATAACTCAGGTCAAGATCTAAGCCAACTTTTGAATGGAACCCCATCCTCGATGTCCTCAAAAGTTAACATTCCGTAGTGTCTATAGTTACGTCATTCCATTTCTCCAATAATGTCCCTGAGCGAAGACCAATAATATATTTCAAGTGAACAATCTTAATTGTTTCCCATGTAACCATTCTGTTATAAAAACGATATATGGGGAATTGCATAAAATATCAGATGTGCACATGGTATAACAGATTTTTTCAGTTCTTCTTTTTCGACTATGAAATACTCATATCAATCAATTTAATTAACCCAAAATGCTAATTAAATGATCATAAATTATGCGCGCTGATAAAAGTGGGAGACCACACGTAAGGACCAAAGGTCAAGGATGGGAATGGACATAAAAGCAATAATCATGATGATGATTATGACCATTGGCTACAAGAGGAATGATGTCTAGAAAGTCTCGTTGGCAGACAAGTACAGTGGACACTGGCTAAGACCACTACAAGTTTTCCTTTCAAGTGTTCTATAGAAATAAATAAATAACAAATCTCGATTCTAAAGAGATGACTCGGTTTCCCCATGTTAATCTGTCATAATACTGTCCTACTGTGCGCAGGCCAATAAATCAAATTCGTGTGCTCGGATCTCGTCAAGTGCTGGGCGAACTCTTCGACTTTGGGTTCGAAACGAGTATTTATATATTGTTTTTTTGACATTTGTTGATAGATTTTTGCACATGTTTGCCATATTTCATAGAATCTGACAGCTGGGGTCGCCGTCTGTCTGATAGACGAAATTTGACTCAAGGAATTAAAAATAACTAAATTTTTACTACAAATTGATAAAGCGAGGCAGATACAGATTAATTACTTTTCTATGGTATTACAGAAGTATTACGAATTACTGTTGCTTATCCAACTGCATAAACATAAACATATAATTATACCCTGTACGAATTGAAAATTGGTAAGAAGGAAGTGTCACACCTCATAAAGTATATATTATTGATCAGGATCAATAGCCGAGTCGATTTGGCCCTGTCTGTCCGTTTGAACGCGCCGATCTTACAGACTACAACAGCTAGAGCCGTCAAACTTCCCAAAAATATCCGTATATGCTATACGCAGATCAAGTATATAGGGTAATGAATAGAAACTGCAGAATTAAATTTTAATACACCTCTTCATTTTCCCGGAAAGTATCGAAATTCGTCTAGCAATCAATTTGTGCTAGTCACGAAATTTGGTATATAGGTACTCATAGATCCTTGGCGGAGTCCACATTTTTTTATCCCAATATGGTATCCCCCAAATTTAATAATTACAAATTGATTAAGTCTTCAAATTGATTTTAGATACTCATCGAAATTATACGGAATTCAATCAAAATGTTTTTCCATTCTACTATGTTAACTCGAAAATTTAGTAAGGGTCCATAAATTGTAAGTTTTATACATAATAATTTGTACCTAAGTTTTTTTATTTCATGAAGTTATCCAAAACAGTCGGAAGATAATTATGTAAAAGTTCCTGAAAATGGGTTAAAATGGGCAATTTCATTTAAAATAGTCATTTCAAGTCCTAACATTATTTGCACATGTTAATAACATAATAAGGATATAAAAAAATATATATCTAAGCAGGCCAACTTTCTCAAATCAAGTCGAAAATTGGCATAGGCATTAATTTTTCTCATTTGCTGAAGTCAACTCTTACAAGTTTCGAAAAAATGAGTGCGAAGCCGTGGGATGACGAATTACCTAAAGAATCCGACTCTTCGGAAAGTCATTCATCAGACTCCAGCTTGAGTTCTACCA
>JBANCY010000731.1:0-21356 GCA_037040045.1 Phorticella flavipennis | reverse complement strand
CTTCCTTCACTGAAGAACATTTTTATGTGGGTGGATTTCAAATCCTACGCCACAACCTAGTTTTTCTAGGAGGGTCAAGCCTAAAGGCATGAGCGGGATTCGAACCTCGCACCTCTTGTTTGGCGGGATAGTTCACCCACTGGACCACCGAGCCCCCCTGCATTAAATACTTCTAAGATATTTTTTCATACTTAATGTTTTCAGAATTTCTTCAGAAAATCTTCCCACCTAAAGCACTCCAAGTCCTTCAGAGATGTGTTTTTTATGCATTATCCCTACACACCCTAAGTTTTCTCTAGAAGCCTTGCGACCTTTTATTAACCCTATGGCACACCAAGACTTAATAAGATACATTTCATCTTTAGGGGCATGTTAACATCCTAAAATTGAAATACATCTTAAAGGATTATCCCAACATACGCTCACTCTGGAAACCTTCTGATCTTTTATCGGTTTTCTGAGGCAAACCAAGTCCTTCTGAGATGAATTTTACCTCAAGGACATGTTGAAATTTTACTTCAAATGCATCTTAAAGGTTTCAAGAAACAATCAAAACGTACCCTATAGAAGGTAGGTATTGAAACCTACCCGCCCTTTATTGACTTCTGGAGGCGCACCAAGTCCTTCTCAGATAAACTGTGTGAAAATGTTTTAGAAGTACTTGAAGAACGATTTCTTTAAGGGACATATGATGGAATACTTCTTCAAATAAGAGGATAGATCTAGACCTAGAACTCTCAAAAATCCTTTTAATCTTTTTCGATTTCTTTAAGATTACCTCAAACATCTTTCGATTTCTTTTAAGCCCTCATAGACTATGCCAAATCTTTGTCAAATCTTTTTAGATCCTAGTGGACCCACAAAAGCTTATTCTCGGGTGCAAAAGGAAGTGGAAGTTAGTTTATAAACAGTTTTTCCAGCTGTCACCTTGTTGAAGTTTCTCTCAATTGATTTTCCTTAACAAACCTGTCCATCAAGCGAGCTAATTAGCACACCTGACACACGCTTTATTAGCCCCAAGCCACAACTTCTCTGAGCTAGGTGAACTTCCGTGCTAAAAAAGGTCTGCTGTTCTAGTCCCTTTCCTAATTAAAGTGCTATTCGTGGACTTCCTAATTATAATCAGCCACAAGCTCGTCATTTAGCTGCCTACTTTAATCTGCAGACAGGAGAGAGACATGCAATCTGTTGGAACCATCCGAGTACTACGATGATATTTTGTACATTTCGTGTGCCGACACTTGTCTAAACCACACGTCAGCCGAGGGCAGCCGAGGGTTCAGAGGGTTCAGAGTCTGAGCTGCATTGTGTTCTAATACACTCGACATCCTTGAACTAAACGATGTCAAATGTTCACTCAACTTCAAGCAGGAGGAAGAATCCTTTAGAACCCGGCTCCCTCCTTCCGGGGCATGGCAATGCCCTGCAGAGGTTTCATTTGCCTTGTCTTTGGACTGCACATGCATAATACACAACTTAATTAGTATTACTACTTTATGGCACTCTCGACGACGACGACGAGGAGGACGATAAGGAGGAGGGATCCCTCCCAAAGCCACACATGCTCCACAGGAGTTGCTCCGGCACAGCTCGTCAGTTCGGAGTGAAGCGAAATCTAATAATGGCACATTCCATACACGCATTGCCATTGCCACATTACCATATCAAAAACGTCTATGCAGTGCCCCACGGGCACAGACACTGGAGTTACCCCTAAAAAACCCAAACCCAAACAAACCCCCCAAACACACACACACAACCCAAGCATAACTCAAAAATGCATTGGGATAGAGGCGTTTCGGGGGGCTTTTGCTCCCTCATACTCCTTTGTTTCTGAACTTTGAACGTTTTTTGAACTCTCTCTCTCTCTCTCTCCCACTGTCCCTCCCGTCCCTCCTTCCTCAGCAGCTGTCAATATGTGTGGCACATGCTGTTGCATGCCACTCCATGGATTAGTCTCTGTCTCTGTCCCGGTCTGCACTTCAACGCCCATTGACAACTATGTTGGAACTTTCTGAAAGCTGTCACAACTAATTTGCATAGACCCCTCCACACGCCCCCCTGGGGTTTCGAATCCGTAGACTGGACAAACCCGCATCGAACTGCTTTCTGCATATTGTTCCATATTTGTTTTTCTCGCTTTGATTTTCCAGCCAAAGGCCATAAAAATGAAGAAAAAAAGCAAAGTTCAGGCCAGACTAGGGTATATACGACCTATACTTGCCCTGTAGCCAAAAGGTATTTCACACAATACTATCTTGTAGCGCATCGTTTCGGTCAAACTCGTTTTTCCGCTGCGCTTTATCAAGGGGTATACCAAAAATATTCATGAATGACAAAAAACTTTTTAGATATTTTTTCTATTTTTTTTTTTGCCAAATTTCAAATGCGCAATGCACAGTTATAGCACCAGCTATTTGATAGGATTGCCTGGCTGCACACAGATTTAGCAGTTAGACCAAACATAAACCCCCATGGAACTAGTAATGCTTCCTTAAACCCTGCTTACAACTCTATTTGTTGCTCTTTAATCTACACCAAAAACCGAGTAGAAGCCGCTTAATAGCTTTAGACACGCTTCGACTTTATTTGACCCTTAACAATCCACTAAAACCCACATTAGACTCCATTTCGACAGTTTAGACTCTATTAAAAGACATTTAGATCTCTTTAGAACAGCCTATGAAAGGTTTAGCTGGCCTTTGAGCTCTATTTAGCACTATTTCACCACCTAAGTACATTAGTTGATGCCACTAGACATCTTTAGGCACATTTCGACTTCAATAGACCCTTAAAAATAACATTTAGATCCACCAAAACGTTCATTAAACACCCTTTGGACAATTTTAGAACCAATTGAATTATTTTAAATTTGGCTTTAGCACTGTTTCGCCGCTTCAGTAGACCCGTTGATGCGGCTAGATATAATTAAGCCGTTAACAGTAGTATATCTAAATATATACTAAGCACAACATTGAACACCCTTTAGATACCTTTATAACCTATTAAAATTTTAGACCACAACATATGTAATCTCTAGCTCGCCTTAGAGCTAAATTTAACATTTCCATTCACTTAAACCTTTATTAAACTCCATTTAAATACTTAGTATCTATTGAAAAACATATAGATCCCCTTTAGATCAACCTGCGCGGCTCTAAACTTGCTTAAGAGCCATATTTAGTACTATTTTGCCTCCTTGAAATCCTTAGAACCCTCCTGAACTTCAGTAAAAACATTTACCAATAATATGTACGTTCATTAAACTAATTTCAACTCGTTTTGAACACTTTTAGAACATGTTTAAAAACCTTTAGATCTGCGTTTGAGTAATCTTTGTTGGCTTAAACTTCTGTTAGTGATAATTTTAGCACTGCTTTGCTATCTAAGTCTACGTATTGAAGCATCTAATCACATTTAGACCTTTTCTGACTTTATTAGAACCATAGTTTATACCATTTACAACCAATTAAGTCTTTTTTAAACTCTCTTCCACTTGATTTAGACACTTTTAATACCTATTGAAAAACTTTTAGATTCACTTTAGATCAACCTTTATTAAAAATGCTTTTGAGCTCTATTTAGGACTGTTTTATCAACTTTGTATACTAACTGATGCCGCTAGATCAATTTAGATCGTTTTAGGCTACATTTTACAAATCTTAAGCACTTCTTACTTATATTTAGTACAACTCCTGGACCTTGAAAACACTTTTTAATGTTTAGAGACAGTTCTGTGAAAGCAGTTAAAACACTTCACAAATAATGTGAGTGAGTTCTAAAGTCCGAATAATGTCAGTTTTAGAACTCTTTAGAACAGTTTTGAATAGTTTAGATCCTTTGCCAATCTATTAGATTAACTTTTGACAAATTTCTACGCTTTTTAAGAAGAATCTAAGGCTAGAGTAACACACTGAAGGTTGTCTAAAACTAGTACTATCTACTAAAATCTGCATGAAAAGCACTAAAAGAGTACTAAAACACTATGAAGACATATAAGTTGATCTAAAAGTGTCTAAGATTATTATTATTTATAGCCAATAGATTCTAATGGCATCTTCTCCGATTCCAATTCCGAAAGTCGTACAACTTTTGGGGGCAACACCTGCGTTGCACTCACCTCGCCTTGCTGTGGGTCTTGAACTGTGCCACCTCGGCGTAACGTCGTCCGAGTGGCACCTCCTGTGGACTGAGCAGTGCATCGCAGTGGGCCAAGGGCGCACCACCGGCAGGCAGGGGCTGCTCCATGCTCAGGCTCATGCCCTTGATCAGCTGTGCGGCAGTGGGCAAATTCTGGACACACTTCAGCTGCTGCTCCTGCTGCTCTTCGGAGCGATTGGCAAAGTTCTGCAACTGTTCGCGTAAAGAATAATCCACAGAGCTGCAGCAGGAGGTGGACTCCGATGTGGTTGATGTGGAGCAGCTGGGCGAATGCAAAGCGGTAAGATCCTCCGTGGTGGTGGCATTGCCATTCTGCAGATCCTGATAGGCGGCATGAGAATCCTCCTCAGACGACGAGGAGGCGCAGGAGGTGGAGCTCGAGCTGGAGCCGGAGCCGGAGCTAGTCGATTGATTGCTTTGGCTAGTGTTGGTGGAGAGGCAACTGTCCATGCTGGCGATGGAATTGCGATTGCCATGCTCCTGCGACTGTTGCGTTTGGGCAGTTGCCACTTGAGCTGTGATCAGATCATCGTCGTCCACCTGCTGTGGCACAATTATGAGGGACGTGCGTTTCCGTAGACTCTCGTCCTTGCCGTTCATATTCTGTTTGAGGGTCTTATCCGATTTCGTATAGACAATCACCTCCACTTTGGATGCATCACTGGCTGTGGCCGTCACGGAATTGGATAGCTCTTGGACACTCGACATGCTGGAAATTGGAATTGTATGGGTTGGTTGACTTGGGTTGTTTTATGTTGGAAACCATTTGAAAAACCTTTTGATGCTACCAAAAGTTGATGTACAACTTCCACTTCAATTTCAACTTCAACTTCAGGTTGAATTCCAATTGCAACACATGTGTCAATCAGTTTGGATTGAAAACGACATTTGATACACTCCACGACGGCCCACTCAAGCCACACTGCCTACTGCAGCACTTAGGGGGCAGAGACTACAGGGTATCACATAACGCATATCCGCTCTTCCCCTGCTTTCCCATTTAACGAGCTTGTTTGGAGGCTTTCAAAATGTTATTACTAATAATAATAAAAACGGCTAAAAGCCAAAACAATGCGTGTGGCCGGAGAGTGGGCGGTGGTGGGGAGACACGTATTATGTGACGCTTTTATAGATTCCAGCCAAGAGCCAACACCTGCCAACTGTCCAACCCACCGGCCCGGCAAAAGCAGACATTCCGGCAACCGCTGGAACTGGAGGGCTGCCTCTTGCCACACTTTAGCTTGAGGCATATTGATTTCCACAGACAGTTTGTGCAGCTTAAGAGCTCTATGGAATATTTTAAACCCAATCAAACATATCATATCATATGATTATTATTATAAGGCCATCACAGCCTGAAGCATTATATGCCGTTTATTTCTGCTTTCTTCACTAAAGAACTTTGTTTACGTGGTGGATTTCAAATCCTACGCCATAACCTAGTTTTTCTAATAGGGTCATGATCTCAACATCCGTGAGACTCGAACCCACACCTCTTGTTTGACTATCCACTGGTCCACCGAGGCCCTACTGGCCATATCATATCAGGACGTACAATAGTGAAATATGTTTTAGCACATTTAGCTTCAAAATTTTAAAGTATTCAATAGACTTTAACACACTTTTCTTCCCAAACATTTCTGATATTTCAATTATATAAATTCGAAACTATTTCGCTTGAACTCTAAACCTATTTTAAACACATTTAGACCAATTAGACCTCCTTAGTAAGTAGTAGTACCATTAGTACCCTTTGACATATTGAATTTCTCTGAGACTCTTATTTCTCCTTGAATCCCGCTAGATACTATTTGGTCACCTTTAGACCGCCTTGAATCCTTTCAAATCGCACTAAACTTATTTAGTACACACTTAGACCATTCTTGCAGGCCTTAAGCTTTCTTTGACTGACCTCTCGGTCTCGGAGATACATATTTGATCATTCTAGTTCATCTTACTTCGTTTAGAAACTTAGGCTTTCTTAGTTTACCTTTAAATCCCTTTAGAACAGCTTAAACCACTTATAGGCTCCCATGTATTCTACTTCAGACCGTCTTAGACTTCCTTAGTTTCCTTTCACATTACTTTTGCAATGTATTAGATACTTATATAGTCCTTTAAACCCTTTAGAGACCTCTCTTGCCTACTTAAGATTGTGTTTGGGGTTGTGAAAATCATCTTTAGACAACTTCAGATCAGTTGGCACCCCATATTTGGATACGATTCTAACTTAGTTCCCCCTATGTTTCGTCTAGCTCTTTTTGAACCGTTTCAATTTCAATTTCACTTAAAATAATTTAAGATATTTATGATCTAAAATTGTAAGAGCTTGAAAATGGGTAAAAATTTTAATATTCGAACTTGAGCTAAGCATAAAGTTTTGAGATCGCAGAAAATTGAGTGTAAATTGCGGAAATTGCTTAAAAAATCTATAAAGTAGAGCACAGACTGAGAAGGAAGAGTATTGCCACTTCGTTGTGTGGCATTTTCCAACTTAATTTGAAATTCCTGTGGTTGTTTTTTCCTCTTGTTTTTAATATTTATTGTTGACTTTATGAACTTTTAACAATAATTTTGTTGGCCCACAAGGCATGTGCTTGAGTCGGTGGATGGAACTTCGGATTGAGGAACTGGGCGGAAGAGAAGAGGGCGCCAGAGGGCGGAAGGAAGCAATATTGGGCGGGTTTCGTATACATTTCATTTTGTGGAAATATGAAAAAAGAAGTTGAAAATTTAATATTTGCTTTTAGCCAAGTGGTGTGTGGTGTGTGGTGTCTTTATATGTGGGGCACGGACATCATTTGAATTAGACGAGGGCCAGGCAAGTGGTGGGTGGACTGGGTTGAGGCTGGGTCTTGGGCTGGGTTCGGGCGGGGGGGCTGGGGTCCGGGGTCTGAGTGGCCCACATATCATCAACATGGAGAACTTTTGCTGGATTTTCAATTTCAGTTGATAAGCAACAATTATAAACATTTGCCGGCTGCTGCGGCCGCTCGTTGTTTGACATCAAAAGAAATCGAAAAGAAACCCCAGAGAAACAACAGAGAAAAAAGTTGTATAGAAATAATACGAAATGAGTAGAAGAAACGGTGGCAGAGGCCAGAGCAGAGGCCGGAGGAAGCGCAAAAAATACAAAATATGAAAAAATAAAGTCGAGTCGCGCTCATCTGGTAAAGTCAGAGACCAAAGTGGGTTTCATTTTGCGTCGTGCTTCGGTGAATTTTTAATTTATTTATACGACACACACTCGGGCACAGGGGCGTCGTGTGTGGCAGAGGTTAAGGGGGGTTGAACGGTGTAAAGGTGTAATAGAGGGTCCTCAAAAGGCGCCCACAGATGTCTGGAAAAACAAACGTATTTCCTCAAAAGGTGCCAATTTGCCTAACAAATCAGTTTCAGTGATCTTGAAATCACCGTGAATTCACTTAACATTGAAGTTGCACATAATTCCCAATAGATTTTAAACTTTAAAAGTCTAAATTCAGAGGCACAAAAGGTTCTTTAAACCTAGCTGTTTTTGCTCGACCAAAAAACTCGAAAATTTCAAACAAATTCACTAAGTTATATGAATTCGATTCACAATTATAGAAATTTCATACTTTCCCCAGATCTTTTGGGGTTTACATGCTCTTATTCACCCAACTTTTTGACTTCCATAAAATATTCCCCAACTTTGTTCGCACCCCCCGCTGTTCCAGTCGTACGCCCCTGCTTGAGGCCTTTATAGTGGCATATTTCATCACAATTTGCCCAAATGTCTTTTTTTTACTCGGCGGCTGTTGCTTCCGTTTATCGTTAAGGCCCCATTCATAAGTCGCAAATCGAAATACATCTACGTAATTGCGATAAAATTCACATAAATTGCCCATGGGCTGGTGGCCAACGGGTTCGGGATCAACTTGTACTTTGAGCTGATTAAAGAAGGGCTATAAAAATTAACATTGCCGAATTGGAGATATGTTTTACACCTGAATTTTTGATAAATCGATATTTGTGGAGAAATAATTGTTGATAGATCGGTATAATCTCAGCAAATTTATAAATATATTCTCTTGAAATTTGATAGTTTCTAATGAATTCTAACCCCTTTCAAAGCAATATCTTCTCGATATAATGCACTCATGCCAAGGTTATTTTCATAGCTCGGAGCATGCCAAAGAGTCACTTGCAGGTAGGGTCCAAAGAACTTTAAATATCTTCAATTGACTCAAAACCTTAGACTCAAAATGGTCTATATAAACAACATTGATTTTGAGTTGTACGAGAGCTAAATGAGAAAGTAGTAAAATACGTTTTAAATTGGGTGGAATGGTAACTATATAAAAAAAAAACTTAAAATTTCCCGAAACTTGCATAAAAAGCATGAAAAATAAGATCAAAACCGATATTAAGTAGTAAGGAAGGTATATAATATAATCTCCGATCATTTTCAAATTTGATGGAACGGTAGAACATGAAGAACCTTAAGAATTCGTGAAATTTCAACTAAATTGCGTTAAAAACATGAAAAATATGGCTAAGAACGATTTTGAGTTGTATCCCAGCTATATGATATGGTGATGTGATCCTTATGAAATTTGGTATAGCGATAGATAATAGCAAATCTTAAGAGTGCGTTAAAGTTAAATGTAATAGTTCGAAAAACTTTGGGAAATATGAGCAAAACCCACTTTGAGTTGTGTGGCTCCTATATATGATACGATTCGTGCGGTTTCGACAAAAGTACTGACGGTTCTGCTTTAAGTTTCATTAGCTTAAGAACTGAGGAACCTATTTTCATGCTGATAGATAGAAAAATAATGATTTTAGTATGGATTCGATTCCTTAGATTCGCGTGGATCCCTCGAGTTATCATGGATTATTTCTTATAGTTCGGCGTACTTCTCGTGCCCCCCTCGTTTGATATAGATAGACTTTTGCCCTAGACAAGATTTCGTCACGAGTTTTGGTTTTGAGTGAAAAATCGCGTTGTCGTCGCATCGCGCCGCACGGCAAATGCTGAATTATGCGGAATTCTGTGGAGCGTGCGAAGCGGGGCGAGGCGAGGCGAAAGAAGTGAATCATGTTGTGAATGCGAATGAATATGTTGTAATCGATGCGAGTGCGGGGACAACAACAACAACAACAACAACAGCAACAATGGATGATTCGAAACACACCTCCGAAACGTATCGAACACGAACGAATTGCATTCGATTGCAAATTGCGAATTGCAATTGTAATTGGCTTTCCAATTGTTGTAATTGGCTTTTCTGCTATTGTTGTTGTTGTTGTTGTTGCGTTTCGAATTACAACAAGAATGCGACATTAATTGTAAATAGACCCCCTAGTCCACCCTGAACCCCTAAAGCCCCTAACCCACTCCTCCACTCCCGCTCGTACCCCCCACAACACCCACTAAAACTGGCTTCCCTGATAAATTGCCAAAGCACGACACAAAGTCGAATCGGGAAAGTTACGAAACGGCATTGATAAGCGGCGAGAGCGCTACGAAAATCTGGTTGGGCTGGTACCAGACTGCCTAGGGCATTACATGGAGCAAGTAGCGCATGCAGTTTTTAAAGCAAAAAAACCTGATGAAAATGTGGAGGAAAAAGCACAAAAGAAAAGCAAAGTCAAATATGAATAATGCTTGTGAAATGGAAAAAACATGGAACTGTCTGTCATCGAAAATACAAAATATCTAAAAGATATGACGATCTTAAGTGGAAAAGATGAAAAACTCAAGCATATATCAAAATAAATTATAATTTAGAATAGAATTGGAACAGGGTCATAAACAAGATCATTTTTACGAAATTCTTATTAAAATAGCAAAAACATAGAACTTAGAACATAAATAAACATAGAATGCAACTGATAAGCAGTAAGGTCTATTTGATTTAGGTTAAAATTATAGAACATAGAAAAATATTGTTTATAACAAAGCAATAAATAGTTTGACATGTGTCAAAACTAAAAAACATAGATCATAGAAAAAACATAGAATTCAGCGGAACGAACATACAGAAAGTTTTTTACCAAGAAGTAAATTATATACCATTCCTTCAACTGAAATTATAAACAAGATAAAGCGCTGCAGCTGATAGTGGAATTTGGCAACTTCTACATCATATAAAACCCATGTCTATCACTAAATTTTTCTGAAATTTTCAGGATAGCTTCGTAAAACAGTCATAAATTAAGAATTATAGATTCAAAATTATTATGTAAAGAAGTGTACAATTTATGAACTATTATTAAAACAATGGTAAACGCATTAGGCTGAATAACAAGTCGACTGATTGGATTGATGCCAAATTGGGTATCTCTAGTTAGAATAGTAAAGCCACGCCACCAGGTGACATAATGCCTTTTTCATCTTTTGCCATTTTGGCCCGTTTGAGACAACTTTTAACTTCTGAAATTTTCTGGATTGCTTAAGGACTTAGTCATAACTATATATTCAACATTTTAAATCATTATGTTAAGAACCGTAGAAATTATTAGAATTTTTGGGCTTTCATTTTAGGTTGCAAAAAATTTTGGATGACACTTTCTGCATAGAATCTTTGGGCTAGCATAACAATTGTGACTGCTATACACATTTCTGGGAAAATCGAGGGGAAATAGTTTTAGGAAATATCATTCTGCAGTTTCTATTCTTATCTAACAAATCTGCGTATGGTATACATGGACCTTCGTGCTAAGTTTAGAAACTCTAGTTCTTGAAATCTCTGAGACCAAAGCTTTCATACAGACGGAAGGAGGAACATGGCTATATCGACTCGATTGATGCTGATCAAAAATACATATAATTTATGGGTTTTGACACGCCTCATTGCCGTTAAATACATTCCAACAGAACTCATATACACTTCATTCCATTTTTCATTTGGTATCAGGGTAAACTTTTCCTATACAAACTTTGACTAACTATTAAAGCCACCCACGTTGTGGAGTGTTGTTTTTCAGATTTCAGTATAATTTTCATTTGGACGTCTCGCAGTGTCTGCCGATTCTGATTATTATGCAAAGTGTGCAACGCAATTGTCAAGAAAATTGTGAACCAAACTTGGAATAGTTGAACAGAGGCAGAAACGGAGGCAGAGGCAGAGGCAGAGACAGCGGCAGAGACAGAGGCAGAGACAGAGGCAGCGGACGAGATAGAGGCCAAACCGTGTTGACTTCGAGAAGTTCGAGAAGTTGCGTACACGCATTCTCATGGCTTCGACTTTTGTTTTGCATTTTCAGTTTTCGGGGCAGACGGTCTGGTGGGGTAGGTGGGGACCCGTCGGGGGTCTCTATTTATGGACCGGGCATAGAGAATTGAGGGAATTAAACGACAATTGGAGAATTGCGTAGAAAAGTAGTGTTTCGATATTTCAAGGCCAAACATATTCGAGGAGGGAATCAATAGGTGCCGACACAACAATAGAGGAGGGACCCACAATTTATGGACTGCAATTTTATGGGCAGAAGAAGAAAACCAATTGCGATGCTTTAATGGGCGCCATAAATACTCAATTAACTGTATTTAAATGTGAATATACTCACAGATATTCACAACAAATACTCAGTCGATGGACGACAGACGTTGCATGCTAAATGTGGGTTAGCGAGGCACGACACGAACGGGGGCTAAGGGAGGCCAGTCAAAAGCGTGTGGGAAAACGCTTGGAATGAATGGAATGAAACACGAACTCTGTAAAGTCGGTTTGTTTTACCAATGGGGGCATCGATGGACCTCCCGCCAAACAAGAGGTGCGGGTTCGACTCCCGCTCATGTCGATAGGCTTGACCCTCCTAGGAGAAGCTACGGTGTGGCGTAGGACTTGAAATCCACCCGCGAAAAAATATCTTCAGTGAGGGAAGCGGAAATAAAGGAAAATAGTGCTTTAGGCTGTGACCCAATAGGGTTGTTATAGCCATATGATGATAGTTTTACCAATTTCTGGCTCTACTTACAACACCTGCAATTTCTAGCAGTATCTATAATCATTCAATTAAATAAACATTATGGAACAGTGGAAATGGAACAATTCTAGTTTGAGTCCCGCTCATGTCGATAGAATTGACTCTCCTAGGAGAAACTATGTTGTAGCGCAAGACTTGAAATCCAACCGGGTAAAACGATTTTCAGTAAACAGAGCAGAAATAAAGGAAAATAGTGCTTCAGGCTTTGACCAGATATTATTTACAATCTACTTCAAAAAACATACAATCCCTCCGAGTAGTCTCCATAGGAACAAATGGAATTGAAACACCATTACAATACACACATTTTCAACATTAAAAGTAGACCCCGTAGGAACAAATGGAATCGAACATATTTCGAACAAATCATTTTATTCATTCGAAAATTAAGCCAAATTCAAGACGGAAAACCATGTAAAAACCTTCATGTGGCATTTAAACAAAACGAGTTGTGTCTACTCATTGGCTACTGCCACAGATATTCATCGGGTATTCATCAGATATTCATCAGTTATTCATTTATTCATTATATTCATAGCTGCCATGTTGACTTTTCACGGCATCAGAGTTTGCTCTGCGCTTGTCTGAATGTCTCTTGTTTCTGTAATCATATTTACACATCTTTTCCGAATGTGATTCATATGTGAATCGTATGAATGATTAATGAATGATTATCGCTTCACTTTACACAAATGTATTCACATATTCACATATTCAGTTGGCCACGCCCCCCGCCCCCCAACACTCTTTAGCTGGTTTCATTTCGTTTTACCCTCAACGCGGAGGAATGCAATAAACTTTCCAGTTTTCGCTTAGTTATTGCATTGCAGAAGAAGAAGAAGAGGAAGGCAGCCGCAGGGGGGAGGGGGTTGGGGAGGGAAAAAATTAGAAATGTGTAATGTGTTTTCCATTTTCCATTTTCTTTTTTTTTCTCTTGGTTTTTCATAGACTTGTATGATGGGATTGAAAATTAATGCAGAAGCTGAAAGACATGAAATGGCATTTTTTTGGCTTGAAAAATTGATGGCAACAGCTGCAGATGTCTGGCTGAAATGGCAAAAGTTAGGGTATGTAGATAGTCTATCATTTAATTTAATAGCTGTCTCTATATATCCGTACGTCTGTCGAACTACAGATTCCAAACTTGGTACAACTTCCGTGTAGACTATAAGCTAATCAAGTTCATTTGAAAATTTTGGATACCATGCCCCATTATTATATATCCATAAAAACCCGATCGGGTCACAGCCTAAAGCACTATTTGCCTTTTGTTCTGCATCCTTCACTAAAGAACTTTTTGACGTGGGTGGATTTCAAATCCTACGCTACAACCTAGGAAGGTAATGCTTTTGACATGAGTGGGACTCGATCCCACGATCTCTTGTTTGGCGGTAGAATGCACTATCCACTGGTCCACTGAGGCCAAGCCCCATTCCCTTGATAACCTATAAATTATTTTTCTGTAAAATTTCAATATTGAGAATGTTTTGTCAAATTTAGAATTTGGTATACCTCCAGAACTTTGATATACCTCTTCAAACGAACAAAACGAATAGTGGAGATAACAACCCTATCGGGTCAAATCCTGAAGCATTAATTGCTTTTTATATCTGTTTCCTTTTGTTGTTTGGTCGACAAATGTATTTATAGATCTTTCAAATTTATTTTCTTTGAATTTTTCTCGACTTTTTAAGAATTTTAAAGTTTAAAATATCAGTTACAATTCTAAGCTTATGTCATTATGCTTAAGTATGTGTGTGTATGACTATATACTAAGACACTACTGAAAATTTCAGAACAATCGTTTGAAAAATATGGAAGTTATGCGATCTAAAGTCGATTAAAGTAAACTAGAATGCGTAGCATAAAGATTTGAGGGCTATCAAGAAATAGCCAAACCAAATTGGAGTTACAAGCACAATTTATATAGAGGGGCGTCTTGTCACCAATTAGACAATATACACTTTACATTTTTTCTTTATTTGATTTTTTGTTGAAATCATAAAATCCACATAAGACTTGTAATTTTTAAGTGTTGAAAATGATATTCAGTTTGCAAACTTAAAATTAAGTATTTAAGATATACTGAAAGTTTCACTTCGATCGGATGATTAATACAGAAGTTATATGTACTATAATGAGTGTAAGATTGCAATAGATGGATCTGAGGTAAAGGCAAGGCCGAAGGCAGAGTCAGAAGTATGTGTTATATAGAAGATATATACAGAAGAGTATATAAAGTCTAGGGTATCTGCTTGTCGTGCTTACAATAATTTTTAGCTGTTTTGAGCTGAGTTTATGGCTATTTTTCAATACTGGAGGGTGGCGTTGACTTTGGTGCTGCGGGGTGAGGAATGGGGAAGGGGATGGGAATGGGAATGGGGGGAGGCTGAAGCTGTGGGCTTAACATTTGACCTCTTGGGTGGTTGTTGTTGTTGGGTTGCGGGTTGCGGGTTGGGTGCTCTGCTTGTTGCTACAAATTATTGGCATTGCGCTGTGGCACGTGCGACGTGCAACCACCAGGCGGGGGTCGGGGAATCTACACCTTTTTGTAGAGCGGCTTAACTGTAATTGATTTCGCATTGTTGTTGTTGTTGTTGTTGTTGCAACAATAAATGCGTTTGCTGCGTGCCACGCTTAACATTTGAAGTTTTTGCGCTTCTCTGGAAGGGAGGGAGGGCTTTGCCCGGGGTCTGGTGACAACATTAGCAAATTGATTTCGACAGCAAGTTTTGAGGCAATCAGTTTGGCTGGCATTGAGGCAGCTACACACACACACTCAACACACACACACATACATCCCGCATAGCATCGTGTGGCAAGCACTAAATAACTCAAGGCCCACGCCCACGCCGACGCCCTCGCCCTCGCCCGCGCCCATGTTAAGGCGCCCACAAAAATGCCAGACGCAGCGGCTAGCTTGGCTCTACAACAACAACAACAACAACATGAGGCGGCAAAACGATAAGCAAAAAGTTATCGAAATAAATATAAATGCGTCGTCTGACAGCCGGTCATAAATTTTGAAAATGTAAATCGGTTTCGGATTTTCTCGGCCGTTTTTCCCCCTCTCTTTCTCCACTTTGTCTTTTTCCTCTCTTTTTTTTATTTCATTTTCATTTTGGAATTTCTTTTCTTTTTTTTTTATGAATTTTTAATTTGTCTGCAGTCGACGTCGACGTCGACGTCAACTGCAATCTTCGTTTTGATTTGTGTACTAAAAGTTTTAGCCCTGAGTTACTTTTGGGGCTTTTGTAATATGCGCGGTATGTGTGCGTGTGTTTGACAGCTGAAAGATACCCTGTAAATAGCACGCTTTTGTTCGCTGACAACCCCCTAAGCCACCCCATAAGCAACTCTCTCGAAATGTAAATAGTACAATTTGACAGCAGTTTTTTCCTATTCAAGAGCTTTAAGCTTTGTTATAGTAAACCGATTTTGTTCAAATTTGGTATGCTTATGTGTAACGTTCTTATATGACGTTCTTATTATGGTAACTCTATGATAAAGTACACCGACTTTGTTAAAATTTGGTATGCTTATGTGTAACACTTTCAGATTTACTAGAAAAAAATTTGGCTACGATACCTTTAGTATAATAGATTTCAGCCTAATGCTACCTATGGTAACTCTAAGATGTAGTCAAGCGATTTTCTTGAAATTTTGTATGCTTATGTATAGCATATTCAAGCTAATTTCAAACAAATTTGGTTACAATATCTTTTCTGGTAAAACAGTTTTTATCAAAACTAGATTTCAGCCTATGATAATCTTAAGATATAATCAAGCGATTTTAATGAAATTTGGTATACTTATGTAAAATACTCTGAAAATCTTGGAGAATGTTTTGTGGCTAAAGATTTAACAGGTAATTTATCTTATAAAACATTTTTACAGTAGTTTTTTCGATGACCAAAATTGATTTCAAATCCTACACCACAACCCAGTTTTTCTAGGAGGGTCATGCCTAACGGCATGAGCGGGACTCGAACCTCGCACCTCTTGTTTGGCGGGACAGTGCTCTATCCACTGGACCACCGAGGCCCAAGCTATAATATATAGTAAACCGATTTGTTTTGACAGTTTCTGTAAACAAAAGTTCTGAAAACAAACAAGTTTGGTATGAAAAACTACATTTCAGGCAGTTTTTGCGAAGGCAACTATAAGATATAGTTGCCCGATTCGGCTGATATTGACATATGTATAGCCTAGAAACTGTTGCAGGAGCTCTACCAAATTTCACCAGCATAGCTTTCAAATTGTTCAGTTCACAGAGCTAAAAACCAAAATTTGGAGGGTAACTGCTAGTCGTTCAAACTAGATGGTTTGATTAAGAGTAGCGGGCGGGGTTATAGGGTGGCTGCAGGTCGTGTGTGTTTTGGGCCCAGGGTGTGACTAATTGTTTTTGGTGTGTGTTGTTAGTGGTGTTGTTGTTGCCACACGCAGTGGCAAAATGCTTACACAATTCTTGTTGTTGTTGTTGTTGTTGCATGTATCTTTGAGTTACATTTTAGCCATTTGGCGATTTGGTGAAAGGCGCGCTGCTAGAAGAAAAATGCTGCTTACAACAACAACAACAACAACAACAAGCTATAGCCAGAGAGTGAGCGAGAGGCGTTGAAATATTTATGTACCAAAACAGCAACTCGACTGGCTGCTACCCTGTAGTCAAGCATAGAGTGATGTTACTGCCAGGGCATACCCCTTGCAGCTGCATATTGCAGGGTATTATAAAATATGAAAGTGCAGCGACAATAACAACAACAACAACAAAAGCTCTTTGAAACCTGCTGAACAACTTTTACGCCTTGTGGAACCCATGTGGATGCCATGTTGATACTTGCGTCTCACTCGCTCTGCCACAAAGCGAGACAAAAACAAAAACAAAACAAAGACCCAAAAATGCAACGGCACATTGCAAAAGCTGCAGCGACGCCGACGTCGACAGCGACGACAACTGCATTATTAACATGTGTTGCATGCAGCGCGGCAGAGCGAACGCTGCGCTGCAAAGCGGTTAATTAATAAGTCCAATAAAACCAATATAAGTCTAAGCAGCGGCAGAGGCAGCGGCAGCGGTAGGGGTAGCGGCAGCGGCAGGGGCAGAGGCAGCATCTTAAGCCGCAGCAGCCGCAAAAGCTGACGTCATCGATCAGTGCCAAAGCAGGGCGTATTAAGTAAGGGGCGTGGCTGTGCGTGTGTGTGTGTTGGGATTACAAGCAAATGAACTCAAGATCCAATTTTAGCTCTTGGGCAAAGCTCAATTAATGCCACCAAAGACGCAGCGTGGGAAGGGGGGAGGCTGGGGGCGTGGCAACCAGTTGCGCCCTTGCCCCAACTACGATCTACGATTAGAAGACACGAGAAGTCAAGACAAGACATGCAGACAGGCTGTGGGCAGCGGAGCCAAAGAATTTCCAATTGGAATGTGGCCTAAGCGGAGCATGGTGAGGTATATACAAATACCCTGTAATTTCAATAAGTTATACTATCACTCACACACGATCACATCACAAACAGCCCGAAGACTATCTTCAATTTTAATGCAATAGCTTGAAAACCATAGAAAATATAAGCAAAACCGACTTTTAGTTGCAGGACAGCTGATGATATACTGATGATATACTGGTCCGATCTATATGAAACTTTGCATAGTTATAGATAAAAAGCAATCTTAATCTTAATCTTACCAAATTTAAGTGTAAGAACTTGCAAAAAAATATGGTATATTTTAACAAAACCAATCTTTAGATGTATGGCAGCTATATGATATCGGAAGCTGAACATGCAACTTGGTATATCAACAGAAAATAAAAAATCTTAGCCGACTCTGCACTTTCAATCTTATAGCTTGAAACACATATAAAATATGGACAAACCCAACATTTAGTTGTACTACAGCTATATGATATAGAGGTTGGATCCTTTTGAAATTTAGTGGAACATAAGATAATAAAGTGACTTAAAAGTGTGGTAAATTTAAGTGCAATACCTTGAAAAACATAGGAAATATGAGCTTTATCGTTTTTCTTTAGAATTCTAAAATGTATCTTCCTTTTAACCCTTGACCTGAGCGAAAATACTATTGTTCGAATAGTATGAAAATGCAATTTCTTCCACAAAAATATATGAAGTCCCCTAAAAACTCATTGTAAACATTGAAAGCTTTCTTGAAATGTGCAGATCTATAACTGTAGCACTATCTCGCTGCACCCATTAAAGTTTCCATAACAAAAATCTTGAATTTTCGAGTCTTAAACTCCTTCAGTTAAAAGACCTCAATAAAATGATAAACGACACCAAAAACAAGTTCAAACAGCTTCCCGATTTGGTCATAAAAAGTTGTTTTAGACATATAATATTTATGATCCGATCTACATTTCCATATCCAATAACAACAGCAACAATATCAATTGACACTTGTTTCGCGGTGTTCGATTTGCATATGGAAACAACTTGACAAATAAATATATAAATAAATACAAATCAATGAATAAAACCATTGGGTAGAGCTTGGGTATGAGTAGGGATAGGTGTATGGGTAGGGGTTCGGCTATACGAGTATCTAAATTAGTGAATGAATGAATGGACGAATCAATGGAAGTGCCTACAATAGAAATTAGCATAAAATGTAGGCTTCATCAATAAAAAATTAAAATGTTTTTGGTTCAAGATAAAACGTAAGGTAAAATTTTATTGTGGGGAAAAAGAAATCCATTATTAGTGTAATAAAAGGGAAAATTTTGAGCCATATTGGAACTAAAAGATAAGAGCTTAAAAGTTAGATGGAAAAATATTTCACTCTACAAAGTCTATTATACTCCAAGCCTTTTAATTATATGATTAAATCCATGAAATTTGAAATGTGTAAAAGTCACAATTATTATGCTAATTCTAAAATTTGTTATCGAGGTGCACATAGAGATTGTACAGAATATGTCATTTAACTTTTCTTTATATCCTAATATGAACTCCCGAAAACTTAATACTAGAAAATGAACTTAATAATGACCTTTATTATGTTAGAGTTATGAAATTTGGTATGTAGTTGCCTATAGATATTATGCAGAGAGTCCCATTCAACGTTTTTTCTAATCCAGCATAATCAGCCGAAAATTCCATAATAGCGTATAAGATTTACAGTACTTGAGATAATGTTTTGAACTTAAGTTTGTGCATTTATAACTGTATTTCAAAGATATCCTAGAAATTTCAGAAAAATCGGATACAAAATACAGAAATTATATGAAGTGGAGCTTGCCGAAAACGCGTCAAAAAGACAAAATATGAGATATGTATAATCTACGTATATGTATATAAGCTTAGGCTGTGGCCCAATAGAGTTGTTATGGCCATATAATAAAAATTTAAGATCTTATATAATTATTTTCAACAAGAAATCAGACTAGTGTCTGTACCCCAGAGAGTATCTATAATAACAGTATCTATAAGAACAGTATCTATATAGAAGATTCTCTATTTTCTTCAAGCTATTTTTTGAGATGAAGTCCTCTGACATTTGCTTTCTCATACGCCCCATTAACATCCTAAGATCTTGTTCAGTTAAGGCAAAGGCTCGACCGATAGTTCTTTCCATTTCTTCCCTGTTTCATTTTATTTCATTCCATGTTGATCTAAAATTGTTACTTTAGACCTTGATTTTCCGATTCCATTTGTCCGTAGTTCAACAACAACCTCAGCAGTTCGTTAACCTTTAGCAACTCCTTATCCCACCTCCGTCCACCCTAAAGAAAAACTATCGCATCTTTAATTGCACGAACTATCGTTTTGGGAAATTACTGTTAAACAAGCTACAAAACAAGAGGCAAAACAACAATAAAAATATAAATAAAATTAAATATAAACAAAAATATTTGTTTCGGCATTTAAATGGATCGTATTATTGACTATAAAAACTTAGCGGAGCGCGAGGAAGAGAGGGGAAAGGGGAGATAATTAAGAAAAATAGAGCATATTTTTTTATTACAATATATTTATGTTGTGGCTGCCCCTCAGCCCCTCTCCCTGCCACTGCCCCTCTGCCTGCCCCTGCCCCTGCCCCTGCCTCTTCTTCTAGCTTGTGTTGTTTTTGTTATTTTTATGCCTTGAGACTTGTTGAATCATCGACAGCGAAATATGATGCGTTGGAAAGAGACGGGAGACGGGGCAGAGGCAGAGGCAGAGCTACTTATGTTAGACCCACACAAAGATACAATCCACACGCCGCCGCGGGGCAATGTTGCAATAATTATCAAAAATCCCCCCGCTCCCGGCACCGCCCGCCACCCAACCAACTCTTTGAACTGTGGCAACACCCCTTCCCCTCCAGCCACCACACCGCACCCAGCTGCTGCGGCGCCCAACGCAGCTGTTAAAAGTTCAACACAAATAGCTGCAGCTGACGTAGACGCCGACGCTGACTGCGCTGCCAGCGCTGACGCAGCATGCGTTAGTCATTTGCAATGCCAATGCTGCCGCTGCTGCTGCTGCGTACGGCATGTGCTCTCTCTCTTCTCTGGCGCTCTTTGCCACGCTCTCTCAGATCAACGCTCTCTCTTTCTCTCTCTCTCTCGCTCTCTTTGACGCTCTCGCGCAGCGTTGCGTGTCATTTGCATGTCAAAACAAAAACAAAAACTGAAGTTTGGCTTTGGGTCAGCTGCGCTGCTGCAGCGCAACGACGTCAAATTAACAGTTAAATGCAGATCAGCAGCAGCGCTGGAGGCAGCAGCCGCAGCCGCAGCAGCAGCAGCTGAGCATAATTATGAAAAGCATTGGAAATACGAGAAGGAAAAATCGGAAAATCAATTGAAAATTATTGGAGTAAAAACGATTTGGATTAACGAACGGGGCATGTGGAGCGTGATTTTTACCCGAGTTCTTCTTGCGGTGGAAAAGAAGTGGAAAATCCAAGTGGAAAATGAGTGGAAAATGCCAATTAGGGAAATTAACTAAGCGAAAGAGCAAATAAAAGGGAGAGAGGATGGAGAGAGGCGGGCAAAGAGGAGTAAAAATAACTTTAAAGTGAGGCAGAAGTTAGGCTGTATGAAAAATATACCCTGTGAAATCAACGCTGAGGTTTAGGCATAACAGCTGGCATGAGTATACCCTGTAGTGTAAGGAAAGTTTAGATTTTATCTAATTAAAGTGTCAGGAAGTAGGGGGGTGCATAGCGCACTGGCTTGCCAAACAAAGAGACGTGGGTTCGATTCCTGCTCAGGTCATTTGACTTGACCCTCCTA